>JAUMHI010000022.1:532099-549197 GCA_032359435.1 Enteromius unitaeniatus
AACAGGCACTAATATTAAAATGTTAGAATATTAAAGTATATAAAAAAAATAAAGATTGTTACTGTACCGCGAATCGGTGAAAAATACCACGAATCAGCGAATTTCCCTTGAATAAGGCTCCAAAGAGAAAATCCGCGAAGTCGTGAATCCGCGATAAACGAACCGCGAAGTAGCGAGGGATCACTGTATATGTTATTTGGGAGAAAATATGGTACAAATGTTCTGATACCATTATGAAAATTATTATAATAAAAAAAGCTACTTGTTTCTGAAAATTTGTAAAAAAAAAACAAAAACAAAAAAACATTGTCCTGTCAAGTGGTGTGACAATAATCCAGAACATCAGAAACAGGACGTTAAATTAGTTATATTATATCAATTATATAAAATGTCATCTAAAATAAAATATACTAAAACATACTGTAAGAATAATTATTTATAAACTTGTGTACTTTGTAGTATGTATACACTTACAAGTATTTAATATGTAATGACAATACAGTAACAATACGGTTATTACGGTAACACTTTATTTTATGGTTACACCTATTAGTTGCTTATTAGCATATTACTGGAATATTAGTCATTTATTAGTGCTAATAACGCCTTTTTCTATATTACCTTATACTACATCCCTAATCCTACCCAATACCTACTCTTAACATCTACCTTACTAGCTATTAATAAGCAGTAAATTAAGAATGTATTGTGGGAAAAATAATTAATAGTCGTAGTTAAGTTAAGTGTTACCTATTCTAAAGTGTTACCATTATTACTTACTTACTTAATTGTACACTGTAATTCAGTTTAATTCTGGAAAGACTTATTTATATTTTAAACCAGAAGAAGCCAACAACATTTCTACAAACTTTTAAAAGTTTTTCTAAATTCGTTTTAAACTGTATATTCTGGGGAAAAAAAGGGGGAAAAAAGAATACTTTTCTTAAATGTAGACACTTTTATTTGTGACTGACCCATTAACAGTTGCTTTATCTTGACTCTAAAATTACCACTTGATCATCTACACAAAAAAGCTCCAGAATGTTTTGTGTAAGTGGGGACAGTAAAGAGGAGCTCATAGCTACAAGAAACCTCAGAGAGAAGAGCACTTGCACTCCTAAAACATGTGAGTTTATTTAAAAATATATATTTCTTAAAATTTTTTTTGGAAAGAACTAAAAGACCATTTGGTGTAGACATATTTGTATATTTATTTGCAGGGTCTAAGATGGTTGGATGGCAGTTATGTTCTGATGTCACTTATCCTTTGACACCGATGGGAAAAGGCTTTCCAGCTCTGGGCCCAGTTCTTTTTTCTCTCAGACTGCAAAAACTGGACAAAGGTCTCAATCAGTACCTCTTGGAGGCAGCCTATACTTTTGTACCC
This sequence comes from Enteromius unitaeniatus, assembly GCA_032359435.1. NCBI lineage: Eukaryota > Metazoa > Chordata > Actinopteri > Cypriniformes > Cyprinidae > Enteromius > Enteromius unitaeniatus. The sequence continues at coordinate 533,487 of JAUMHI010000022.1, forward strand.
CAGGTAGGGAAGATTTCTGACAACTATCCATCTGAGGTAAGAATAACTCTCATTAAATTGCTCTTTCTGGGCTTCTTCGACAGAGGAATTCCTGGATGCCGCTGGAAGCCACTCTGCTCCTCTTTCTTGGCACACCACAATCCACTTTCCCCAGAGACGTGTCCCTGGATATCAATCTCAGTCCAAAAAGGCTGATTCTGAAAATAACACATCCTCTAAAAACCATTCTCATTCAAGGTTTTTAAAACTACTTAAAATGTATTTCCTTATGGGTATTTTAAGGCTGAATTCAAACTTGAACATGATACAATGGTATTGGTGTAAGATTTACTTTATTAAATGATTGTTGTTTAGGATATTTTCCCATCTTTTTTATCACAGCGCAGACTGAAGAATTAAACAATCAACACTCAGGCAGAGTCGAACTTTTGATAGACAACATCCACCATTATTTTATCAAGGTGAGTGAAAAAACATTTGCTTGTTTATAATCAATTTCTCAAGTCTCAAGAAGAGCTATTGTGCTGTGTTATTTAAGATCTTGTTTTATTCATTAAATCATTCACCACTATGCCCAAGGGACTGCTGGAGACAGTGAATCTTCCTTCAGAGACGAGAGCCCACTTTCATCTTGATGCCAAAGTAGTAGCAGATGGGCATCCATTCTCCCTCTCAGTCAACACCACACATGCTCACAGCAGGAGGTTCATAATACAGGCTTTGCTTAAAAATGTCTTCAACAAGGAAGCATCGCTTTCAGGCAAGAATTAGCTAAGACATTTTAACAGTTCCGTACGTGTTTTATTTTCCCATTCACTTTTTCATTTTTCATTCACTGGGGATTTGTCAGTACAAAGTTCCAACCAAGCTGACAAGCTCTGAGATGATTCACAACATTAGAAACTGAGCTACTCTTCCTATGAGCATTAGAAATTACCTTTGCAGCATAAAATGACTGATTTTTAACACAGTTTTTTTGTAATCACTAGAACACTTTTCTCAGTACCAAAAGGGGTTATATGATGTTGCCAAAAATAACATTATTTGGTGTAATGCAATGTTTTTTATGTGGTTTAAAGTTCAAAAACACACTATTTTCCACATACTGTACATTATTGCTTCTCCTCTAAGCCCTGCCTTCCTGAAACAGGTAAATTTGTACACAGCTCATCATTCTAAAAAAGCAATCTGTGCTCTGATTGGCCAGCTTCTAGTGCATTGTGATTGGCCAAATACAGCAAGCATCTGACAGAAATGTTACACCCCTCACCATAGCATGATCTAGTGTCCTGGCGCTATGACACAAAAACAATAAAACTATTACAAATGAGGCATTTGTTTCATCCAGTGGGGACATAATTACTGATTATCATGACTTAGTACTGTCTTGTTACTCATCGCGTTGCATTGCGCCTCGTAAACATAACACCATGTCTGCATTTTTGATCGGAGAAACAACAAACCAGTACTAGTACTAATGTTTGAATCGTAATAGCAGGTTCTTTTAATAAGAAAATATAACTTACTTAAAGGTTGTGAGTCAGAAGCACCAGACTGTCCTTGCAAAGTTGGAAATGAATGGATAGACAGATTGACTGATAGATTGATAGACCAATAGATATATTCACGATATACAGACAGATGGATGGATGGACGGCAGGTAGGTAGGTAGATCTGTCTCCAAAGATTTATACGCCTTAGTATTTAATTTCTCTAGGGACAAAATAAATGTGCTTTTTATTTCCAGAACCATAAAGTTTTGCTACATAGTTGTTAATTCTTGAAACAAAATTGGAACAGTTGGAACATAATTTATTGTGATGTGATGACTCTTGGCCAACTTTTTATGTTCTGCTTTACTTCACAGTGCAGTTGGAGAGAAGTCTGGAAGATGGCCAGAGACAGTATTCTATAGATGCTGGCTTTCTCTTGCCAAGTGCTGTCAGCATCAGAGCTCTTGGGTTACTGAGGCAAAGAGGCCCAGAGTGGAGCTCTGCTGTGAGGGTCAGGTATGGTGTACAAGGTAAGTGATTTATTATAATCTATAATAATAACCTAACACTTTAAGACTGCAGTGCAGACTGTTCATCCACTTACTTATTTATTTTTTTAGAGGATTCACAGAACATGCAGGAGTGTCACATGACCCAGAACCTCCACAGCGAGTCTGATCCAGTCCAGACATACCGTATAACAGCAGCGCATGAACTACACTGTTCCCATTTCACCAACATTAACCACAAGGTCAAATTTAATGTCTCGCAAATGCAATGGTTTCACAGGTTTAATAAGCTTCCTGCGAATGATTCTTTTACTGATTTCCATTTAGGTTTTGCACTGTAATGCACATAATATGGTTCATGATAAAAGAAATGGGAAACTTTTGATTAGAGGATTGTTTCCACCAACAGATTCACCTTAAACATGAACGGAGCCCAATCAACGTCCAGTCATCGCTTGATGTAAGCTTTGGAAAGCAGTGGAACCAGAGCAGCAACAAACACAGGATCCTCTTCAATCAGTCGCTCAGAAACCAGTCTGGACCCGGCCTCACCAGTTATGCTGTGGAGGTTCAGCTTTACTAAAACATTCAGACTGAATCTAGACTATGTACATCAAAGTGTTCTACCATATTGTCAGATGTTCAGGCTGTGGTCTTCATTATGATTATGTACAATAATAATATATACTGCCTTTTCCAGCTCAGCCTGCGACTTCTAGACAGAGGACTGAGTTACAGAACTCAGCTTCTGCACTCTTATTTCAAGAAGCAAAAGTCTGAGAGCAGCACCCACCTGAAAATCAACTACAACAATCAAATGCCTCTGGTAGCTGGCGTCCATTGGAAGGACGTGTCAGCAAAGACCTCCCTTCAAAAGTGGGAAGGTAAGTAAATATATATTCTGTTATATAATCTAACTCTCATTTTTAAAGTTGTAGATTTTAGAGAGAGACAGTATATTGGGCCCATATCTATTATTTGCCAATATTAGAGATTTTTCTTTTTCATTTGACATATTGGTCAACTTAGAATCTTTGGTAACACTTTAATTTGATGGCCCCTTTTGACAATAATCCTATAACAATACTCTCTAATTAATATCTTCTAACTCTTTATTGTGATGGTCCCCCAAAAGACGCTCTACTGACTATAAGTAACTTTGTAAAACTTTTAGTTATAAAACTTTTACCCCCGGTTTTATTGACTAGGCTTAATCCTAGTTCTAGACTTCAATTTGAGCCGTTTTAACTGAAAGAAACTTGCACTGATTGATCCTAAAAATACTGAAATAGTCTCATGGTGGACACCAGCAATGTATGCATGATTATAAAAAAAAAACCCTTTGGCATAATCCTGATTTAAGATAACCCTGTAGTGTTTTAGTCTTGCTAATTTAGAGCAGCGATTATAAACCAGGGGGCCAGGAGCCCACTAGGGGGCCTCAGCACACTTCCAAGGGGGTGCAGGATGACTTAAAAGTATTTTAATGTAATACATAATAACTAATATCTTAATATATAACAAAAATAATAATACATTTAAATAATATTATCCCCTGTCAAGAGGGGAACACTGAAGACCATTCAATTCTTAAAACATGGAATTACTTTTTGAAAATGTAAAAAAATCATGATACATTAATCAGTTCTCCCAGTTTCTGTCAATAAAGTTTAGAAACAAGCAATATTGTCATAATTACAATATATATATATCTCAACCTATATGGGTTGGAGGCTTTGATTTAGACAAAACAGTAAAGAATTTTGTATCAGTTATTAGCTGTAATATAACAAAAATAATTATTGACTTATCATTATCCTGAATTTGATAGCAGTGTATCCCTATATATTTTATTGGAAAGGGCGTATTTGAAAGAAACTGCAGTTCATGGTAATATTCTAGTTGATGTACTGTACTTCGTTCATTATGTTCACAGGTTCATTCAACATGGATACCCCCTGGCTCTATATGTACATAGTTCAAAAACTAACTCAGCCCCAGCGTGGCATCACACAATTCAGCTCTGAGGTCACCACACGGAAACTAGTGAACATCCGAAGTGTCACCCTAGAGGGTTTCTACAAGGATAAAGGCAAAGAACGACAAGGCCAGCTACACCTATTTACCCCAACTATCAGTTATATTAAGGTGAACTTTTCTCCTATCACCTCTCACTTTAAGTATTTCAAGTTTAGCTGTAGATTTTGTTCAGTTGGTTCCCTGGAGAAACCTGTATATAAGTGCATGATCTTAAGTGTAATGGTGTCATTGAAGGTTGGTGGATGGAACCTGTTGGGCAAGCGTGGAGTTAAAGCGTCATACTCCGTCAGCACAGCCTGGACACCAGCATTACATGGGCAAATCTACATAATCAACGGCAAGCAAGTGAAGACTCTGGAAATAAGTGCAGGCTATGGCAAGCAGGACCTCAATATCTCAGCAGTTCTCAGTACTTTGGATAAGGTACCAGAAAATGGGTTATCTGCTCTTGCAGTTCCCAAATGTGTACTCATCCAACTTCATTGTTTTTTTTCTTTTGGAGCAGAAGCTAAAGAAGAGGCTTTTGATGATGACAATGACCCTGTCGGATCTCAAAAACCCTTACGCAGAGCTACAGATCGAGGGTGTCATAGAGGAGATACGAAAGGAAAGGAAGGTTTATCAGAAAAGATGGAAGCTAAATTTCAGGTGGAATATGTAAATGACTGTACAGTAATGATAATGGTGACATCAGTAGGAACACAATGGCTTTATCTACAGTGCTTTAGTACTCAGTATCTATACGTTTGTTTAGTTATGTTTGCTTCTTCCAACAGACAACCATTCAAGTTTCTTCCTCAGAGTCTCATCCTACAGGAGACATTCACAAGTGATCTACATCAGAAAGTTTACACTTTGGAGTCCAAGGTTCTTGTCCATGGAAACAAAAAAGCCATTCACATCCTTACTCTAGGTTTTCAGCCACAGCAGCCACATGTGAGTTTAAAAACAGTAATTGTGTTTATAGACTGTACTACAGTATTTATACTGTTACTGTAGAATCTCTTAAGTCTTGGTTGCACTATATTTTGCAGTACTTACAATGTACTTACCTAAGAAAGTACTGTAATATAAGGTTTAGGGTTTAAGGTTTAAAAGTTAGGTTTAGGTGGGTTCAGGGTTAGTACCTAGTTCTTATATAGTATTTGTAATTACTATACTATAATAAGTACATCGTATGGAACAGGACTGTAAATAAAGCGCACATATTTTACCCAAATCAGAAGATCCATTGTAAGCTTACTGGCTGGCTTTGTTAATTGAATTTTAATGTAAAAGCTTGGGCCATACACACAATTCTTACATGTATTTTTAACAGTTCAAAACACATTTATGTAAGAATACGCATTTTTATTTTAGACACAATATTGCTTTGGTCTATTTTTGCTGTAGCAATGAAAGTAAACCCAAACAAAACCAAACCAGAATCAACCTTTCCGAGTCTCCAAGCAAAACACAGTAGCAATATTTCTGAACGACTTTCAGTGAGTGATTCAATAACTCACTCATAAATCTTTGCTTTTCTAAACATATCAGGGGTGTTTGAATGAATTGAAGCTGAGTGAATGATTCAATGACTTTTTCATAAAGATGGTCACTTGTTTCATTCCTGAATGATTCATGTTTTTTTTAAACGGTTAAATGAATGATTCAGTGAATCACTCAAAAATACAGTGGAACAGAAACATGAAAATTAGCAAAATTAGCTTCTAGATTGCATTTTATGGGGGCTTGGATGGTGCCTAAACACGCTACTGACCCAGACACTCAACAAATCGACTGAATGCATGATCAAATGAACCATAATAAAACAGGACAAGGCTAACAGTTGTATAATGTGGTTTATTTTAGGTGTGCTCTTCAATAGTCCAATCTTTCAGCACTGAGATAATTCCACAAGACTCAAAGATCTGTGTTACTATCCAAAACCACCAGGTAAACTAGCAGAAATATGCATCTCAAAGCAATGCCAAATGATCTAACTATAGTGTTAGATACTAAAGTGTCATTTTACACTTATATAGCATTATAATTTCAAAGTGGGTCCACATTTTGTCTTTGTAACTGTCAATGTTCTGTCTTCACCTCTCTGTGAAGACTGCTCGTGAAATTCAGGGCAGGTTGTGGACTGGAAAAGATGAAATACTTGCAGCTTTTGGTCAAGTGCAACTTTATGACCTAACTACATCTCAGCAAGGTTTTACAATGAAAGCTAACCTGTCCCAGCTGTTTCAGGTAATCAGTGATATACACTTCATTTATACTTTTACTTGCCTCTAATCTCTAATCTTTTGTAAGCGTCTAGAGTGTTGAATGTACTCTGTTCTAGATTATCTTAATTCAAAATACCTGTGTACATTGAAAGTGAAAATCTACACTGAGCATCACGGAATCTTCAACCAAAAAAATGAAAACATAAAAGTGGTCCTTCAAGAACATCAACACAACAATAAAATGCACATTTCATGTATCTTTTATTTATTCAAATCTTCACAGCATTATTGTGTACCTTTACAATTTCTTTTTCAGACGGATTTCCCGACCTCTGTCAGCCTAGATTTCGAGGTGCTCAGGAATCACAGAAACAACAGTGAATCTGAATATCATTCTGAAGGGAAAGTAGCCATTGAAGACAATAATCTCCATGTAAATACCTTCAGAAGTGGCATTTTGCGAGAAATTCATTGCACACTTTTAGTTCAGTGTTTTGTTAATCATGGTAGCAGCTGTTATTAAGTGTTTTTCTTATTTTTCATGACATTTCAGACTGATGCAGCAGTAAAAGTGTCTGCTCTTGGAAACATTGGCGGTTCTATCAGCCTAAAGGCAAATGAAAAAAGTGCAACACTTCACTTTAATCTAGACAACAAGATGGCAAAAGGCATCAGTGCTATGTTTGTCCATGCTGGCTTTCATCAGACCTTGTTCCCAGGGGTCACTTCTGATGGTCATGTTCATTTAGCGGCAAATTTGTCTTCAGAGAGGTAAACTGATATCAGCAGTTATGTCTTATTGTGAAACGACATGTTCACTTCACTGTTTATTACCTATATTTTCTTTTTCCTCTCTCTAGTCTTTTCTTACAGTGTACAGTGAAAAAGAAAGAGGAGACATTTAGTGCTCACTTAAGTGGAACTCTTCCGCATGATCAAGAGCTTCAGCTATCTCTTTCAGCCAATATTTTCAATGCAATACAAGATCTAACTGCTTTACCTAATTCAGCTAGTCTGGCTGGAGTACTAACCCAGTCAAAGGGTATAACTGAAGGTAAGTCCAAGATCATTGTGCTAATAATGCATTTACGTGAATGTGTTTGTCTGATATGTACACGTTAGTGTTTGATATTGTCATGTTGTGTGTTTGTGTCGCAGGAGAGCTGACTGTAGTAGTGGATGATGCTGTGTATGGACTGGAAGTGACTCGTCTGCATGAGAGGAAGTCTGGAGAAAATCTTAGTGCTTTACTTTGTCTAGTTGCTATGGAAGAGTCACTGTGTGTAAACATCAGCAGTAATCTAACACAATGTGGGTGCAGAAGTCTTCACGCCCAGCTGTCTCACTCTATCCCTTGGCTTCGTTCTGCAGGTATGTTCAGCAGCATTAGCAGGCTCTTGCTATTGCGGTGTAGTGGAGTGCAGTATGGTTCTGTCTCTGTCTGTTGGAGCAGGTCTTCCGCTGAACAGCAGCGCAGGTGTGAATGTGAACTGGAGTAACAGCAGTGTCTGTGCCCAACTGGAGCTGCACGCAGGAGCCAGCGGCCTAACAGCCATACTGGAGCAGAGTTCACCCCTCACCACACAAACTACAGAACACTCTCAGGTTAGAGAATCACAGTCATACAGTAATTGTCAATCGCTGAAAGGATCCCATAGTTCTCAGATCTCACTGACACCAGCTGACACAAGAAGAACAAATGAAGTATTTGTGCAGTTTCTTTTTCTCCTTGTTCCTCTTCTATGCTATTGAATTGGCTGAACTTCCTGGCTGTATGTAAACAAAGAGGTGGCTGTGTATTAATGAATTCACCAGATTCAAATGACGAAAGTCAAGATTTTCAGCGAATATTAACATTGGAGTGCAAGTCCATGAAAGTGCAAATGGGAGCATTTTTGGGCATAAAAAATGGCGCAATTATCAGGAATTTGACAAGCGAAAACATTAGTAAATCATGTTGCACAATTAATAGCATAAATGTTGTGCCTGGACGGGAAACTCCTACAAACTAACAAAACAACTGTATCCATGCCTTTTCAGTGCTAATTTTTCACTGCACATCTTTAGTAAGTCCCCGACAAAATTATTTTAACACCAAAAGATGATTTGTGCTGGAGCAAGCTGCTAGTAAATCTGGCTCTTGGTTGTCATTGATATGGACCAAAACACTGAGACAATTTTTAAAATATCATATTTTGCATTCAACACAATATTTATTAAGCAAATAGTTTTGGTGACCACTGATTCCACTGTACGAACCAAAAACACTGAGGCATTTTAAGTTTCTAAGAAAAAAGAAAGTAATTAAAATTTGGAACAACTTCATGTCAGAATATATATTTTTAGGTTATATATCCCTTTAATATTTATCACATTGTTTAAAATCTTTTTATTTAAATATTTAGGAAAGGGGTCCTTGGCATCAAAAAGTTCCTGAACTAGCAGATTTTGCAAGTGGAATAAATGAATATGCTAGTCTTGAAACCGCCAAATAGGTTGAACTTGGATGTGTGTTTGTTTTGGAAACACTTTTAATGCCTACCTTAATCTCACTTAAACACAGAGTAATCAGGATTTGTTGTAGAGTAAGCAAGCATCAGTTTAGTATGCATTGGTATCCATATGGATGCCCCAGAAACCTCTTCTACACTCTGGGTCATTTTCCATGTTGATGAAGGGAAATGCCTCTGATTCCACACTCCTCTCCTACGAGCAAAGCAAACTGAAGGCACAGAGGCTTGTTTTTACAGGTGAACTGCACAGAGGGAATCGACACGGGCCGCCTGCTGGGCGTCTGCTCTGGGCAAGACCAGGAAGACTCACTGAAGGTACGTGGGTGAGAACATTCAAGAGCGTTTTCTTCTTTTGTAGAATGGTTGAGTGATCGTTGTGAAAATTGGATTGTGTTTTGTATCATATGGTGAGGGACATCTGAACCCATTCTGATTTTTGTGTAGGTTGGAATCAAAGCCAGTTGTTATAACTCCCAGAGTTCAGCTTTCTCGTTTGATCTTCAATGTCACCACAGTACCTCCAGGTAGTAAAGTCTTGTTGGAGATATCACTAAATTACAGCAATTCATTCTATGCTTTTTATTTACTGTAGTGTACATGGGTGTGTAGACTATCTAACCAATTTTGATGTCTTTTGTAGCATTGGACTATTGGCAAACATTTCCCACAACATAACTGCTTTACAACCATACCTGCCATTTGAGTTTCACTCAAAATCACAGGTATGACAGGTTTAACGTTATCAGATAACTAGCACAAAAACACTATTTATTTTCTAATGTGAAATATATAGCTATGTGCACATCCCAAAATGACTAGTAATCATCTTAGAAATAAAATATCAAGTTTGGATTTATAAACCTGTTTTATGTAAAAATGGCTTACATGTTGTTCCATTACAGCTGAGCCACGCACGCTCTTCAGTTAAAGGTACTGCAGAGCTTCTGGTTGGTGTGAGCGTCTTGGCTTTTGAAGCAGAGGTCTCCAGTACAAACTCTGGCTTTAAACAAGTGCTGGTGTTTAATCACTCAATACCTCAGGTAGTGAAATTATTTGTCAGTTGTAATATTATATGTTCCTTAAAGGTACGGTCACATTTACAAACGATCATTCAAATACAGTAATTCCAAAAGGCATTCATGCTGTCGAAAATTTCAAATGAGTGCAAATGTTTCCGCACATAGATTTCACATCGGATTCAAGTTGGTCACTCAAATGTATTTTTTCACTACACTATAGTCAAGGAACAATTGGCCACTTTTTTAAACCACTAAAATATGGCGGAAATTTTACTCATTTGCAGCGCTGGGTAGTAGTAGCTAATAATTTAGATTCCATTATCAGATTCTGAAAATTAAGTACTTATAGTTAGATTCTATTACATTAAAAATACTCGTAATCAGACTGCAATTACATGATTACAGTTATATTTCAAACACATGCACAGATTTGCATAATCTCTTATTTGCATGAAATGCAGGGATTCAAGCACCCCAAATAATCTTATCAGCTCAACCTCTTTCACCAAAAATATATTTACTTAAAATAGCCGCTGAGATTTTAAGGTAACAAGTTAATAAATGAATGCATTAACGTGTGCATGGTTCTCTGATGGTAGTGGTCAATGACATGCAGGTACACAAATTAAATATATTTGATCTTTTTTAAGGAGTGTGTATTTTAATCTTTAATATTAAAAATATATTTATTTTATACAAACCAGACAGGAGTAGTTTAGTTCATAGAGTGTATCTTTCTTTTGAGTTTAATTTGATCGCAACTTATGGGTGCACTCATATTTAGGGATGTACTGTGAAATTTTCCAAGTGGAATGCAGTCATCTCAGTAGGAATCTGTGCAATAGTGAATTTCATGAGAAATGTGCTGCTTGAGTAAGTGGTGCGTCGTGCATTGCACTGCTGATAATGGATTCTTTGCCTAAGTTTCTCTAATGTGACCATACCTAACAGTACATAAATATGAAACTTTTTGCTGTGTTACATTTTGAAAAATGTGTTATTTCTGTACCACTAGCTGCACTTACTGCCCAAAAATCTGACAGTGAGGACACGCTATGGTGGAAAGAGGGGATCACACACTCTAACGCACCGAGCACAGTGGGAGACACAGTATATCTCCTCAGATGATGTTACACACTTACAAAGATATCCAGAACCGACAGGTGGTTATGCCACATTGCTATTGGCAAGGAAGTTGCTGATCTGTTCACACATGCCATTAGTTTAATTATATTGATCACTGTATTCTAAAATGCTGCCATATCTTTCTTATTACAGGAAAGGCTCAGGGTTGGGGTCTGGATCTTAGGGTAGAAAATGACACTCAAAGAAAACTAGGCGATCTAAGTGTTGATTGGATTCTGTTTGGACGCCACGATCAGGTGAAGCCAGATCTGTTGTGGTTCGGTCATTTGTCATGGCATCTTCCAGATTTAACTCTCTTGTGTGTTGTGTTCAGGTCAGAGTTCAAGGCTCTTGGACTTTGGTGAGCAGAACGGATTCATTAGAACAGAAACAACCTTTTGTTTCAACAATGACTCATTTTCACATACATGCCCTGTCCCACGGACCCGACCGCAGACAAAACCGAAACAAGCAGGTGCAAAGCTGTTTCCCAAGCACTCTTTACAATCTCCACACTTTCAAGGCCTTCTCATATCCTCACTACTCTCTTCTTTTTCTCAAGTACTTCGACTCCATTCAAATCCCATCTTTAATACAACTCCATTTTGAAATGCTTGCCACGCTCTCTAGGCTGCACTTCCTTTCTCATAGATGTTAAGATCTAATCAGTAAAATCTGTGTAATGCAAGTGTTGTGGCTGTGTCTATAGGCCCGTCTTTCTTGGGAGCATGGAAAGCCTGTAAATGTTTCTGTAACAGTGAGTGAGCACTGGCATGATGACTACAGCAGAGGCCAGGCCTGTATCTTTCTCTCACCAGGACAGGTACAACACAGCATAGACCTTTTAGTTTACAAACTGCTATTACCTGTAAAGTCTTAATTGCATGGCTCTCTGGGGTACTTGACTCTGACTGGAAAAAATATAATTTCAGTGATCAAGTATTTTGAAAGGGTATCATTTCCCACACAGTCACTTTCCAATCTCTGCATTCTGATGGATTTATTTGATGATCAACCATGTAATAATTGGGATAATGTAATGTTTGTAATTATCATATCACAGTCATTATCTATAAACCCCTTCAGAGTCATGAAAGGTTTGATGGTTGATGTTTATTTTGAAATAATGTCCAGTTGATTTACATACAGTACCATTAAATGGTTTGGGTTCTATACAATAATTTATTGTTTTTTAAAGCTTAAGGCTTTCCATTCATACATTCTACTAACCATAAGTAACTTTGTAACTACATGTCAACTAGAAATCAACTAATTGTCATTAATTCACAACCAAATGTCTACTAACTCTCAGAGTGGACTTTTAGGTTGAGGGTTAGTGGAATAAGTTGACATACACTTGCAAAGTTTCTCTTAATCAGTATGTTGTATATTTAGGACTCATCAAAGTAAAGTGCTAAAAGATATTAAACAGACAGTCTACGAATACTCTAATGACTGCTAGTTGACACATTGCAAAGTTACTTACTGTTATGTCTGTAAAGTATAATATCGAAATAAAGTGTTACCCAAGGCTGCATTTATATGATCAAAAATATAGTAAAAACAGTAACATTACGAAGTACTATTATCATTTAAAATATTTTTTATTCAGAGTATAAAGCTTATATTGCAGCATTATTATTCCAAACTTTAGTGCCACGTGAACCTTCAAAAATCATTCTGATTATTTGATTAACAGAAAATCACAACAGTATTTATTTTTAATGCAATCATTAACTGTAATAAAAGTCTTTAATGTCCCTTTGGTTAATTCAAATTAATTTTGCTGCTAATGTTTGTATTGTATTGTATCAGATACAGTCGTTGCTCCCCCTAGTGGAGATGGAGGGATGTGTTGCTGTGGCTCAGGAGGGGAAGACCTACTCCCAAAACACAGAGCTCAAATGGAAGGACAAGAGGATAACTCAAAGCATGAAATACCAGGTGTGGATTATTTAAGGTTGTTTGTTGTACTGCCTTTATTTAGGATCTTGGCATCTGAGATGATCTTTCTTTTTGTTGTCTGTTGTTTAGGGAGGAGTAAAAGGAATGCACACGCTCCTTGTGGAACTGGGGGCCCAAAACATCTCTCCATCTCCCTGTCCATCTCACTCTCTTCTGACCCAGATACACACAAACCTGAGGGACCATCTTGAGCACCATGTTCAGATCGGCCTCTGTCCTCCACAGCCTGTGAGATCACATACTTGCTATCATTCAATTACATTAAGTTTGCCTTACATTAAGGCCACATGTATGTGTAATTATAGACTGCACTTTTAAAAAATATACTGTTAGTACAATCAACAGTACACTTGAACTATATTTCTAAGCAAAAATAAAATTGACCTAATTCTAACATAAGTTCAAGTTCAACTAATTGCATTTAAAACAAATGTAATTTAATATTTGTTCATTTAATTATTTAATTGTTAAAATCATGAAATTACATGGTAATTTTCCCACGGTTACACTTAAACGACCAATTCTCACTATTAACTAGTTGCTTATTAGCATGCATGACCATTTGTTACTTTTTCTAATAAAGCCGCAGATAATATTTTTGATTCCTTAATCCAACTGTATACCTTAACTTAAAAACTACCTTACTAATAAACAGCATTTTAGCAGTTGATCAAGGGAAAACTTTTAATTAATAGCGAATACACATTCTCTATTTCGAAAGTGTAACAGCATGCACTCAAGTACATATCTTTTTTTATTATTATTATGCTATTTGCTAAATAAACACTTTATTTAAAAGTGTGCGAGGGTAATGTTTTGGTGGACTTCCTTTAAACTTAAGAAATTGTGTAACCAATAACCAGAGATCTTGGTAACATTGATGCATTTCTCCTCTTACAGGCTTTAATTTGGTCTGGATCTCACAGAGTGAACTCAGGAAAGGAGCTGTTGTACACTCACACCCGTGTGTCTGTGTCTGGACACCCTCAGCACAACACCTTCACACTGTCACTCAGAAACATCAGCAGCAGTCAGCGCTCCAACTACTCACTGATCACAGAGGTACGAACACTGCCCACATCACCCAAATCATTCCATAAAGGAGTTTCACTTTTGATGAAGGGTAGAAAATACCACAAGCTTACTACACAAGCGTAAAAGCCAGAATTTCCTCATCATGATACAAAAACAAATGTGTGTGATTCACAGTGGCAGGTAGGGAACTGGAGTGTGGAACTGGCCTGCAGTTCCCTTTCTTCAGGCAGGAATGTGGCAATCCAGGTTCATGCAAAACTAGACCGCAGTGAGATGCTATGGCTGCAGGGGGTGCTGGGAAAACGCTGCCTTCGAGCTGCTGCTGGATACGACACGGGTAATGATTGCTAGTTAACACTAAAAAACCTAATGGATCATATTTGATCTCATTTCTAGGGCATTCAAATGATCAACATACTTGCAACTTTGCTGTTGCACACAATACATGCCTGTTATCATCTCTATCAACTGTATTGTTTGATAGTTTATGCACTTTTACCAAGGCCTTTAAGTATAATTGTAAACACAGGTTGTGACATTGCTGTAAAATAGTTTTTAATAAAGTAAATTTAAGAATAACGTTTGTATTGTTAGCAAGATGAACACTTACTGGTTTGAAGCAATTTATGTTCCCTGTCGACACATCACTCGTACTGCGTCTGCTAAGAAAACTCCTTTTTTTCCTGTTTCCTGAAGCCTACTTAACACGCAGTGGAACTGCACAGCCATTGGTTGTGCAGTGGTAATTTTTTAAACCAATCGGGGCTGTCTATATATAGTGGCTGAACCGCCACAGGACTTCAGATTTCTTCTCCTTCAGCGACGTGCATGTTTGCTGTCCCTGACACAAGCCTTACGCCATTGAATACACCACTGCAGCTGGACAATTCCCCTGCCGCCATGTGGTGTCTAAAAAAGCAAATTTCTACTAAAAGCTTGAAGACGCCCTTGCAGCTGGATAGTTCCCCTGCCGGTATCCGGCGAGAAAGAAAGTCTTCTTACCGCGAGTGAACTCGTACATTACTGTCTGGGCTCCCCACACAGAATCACAGAGTTCAGAGACCGAGACGACAGAGCTATGGGTCTGTCTTTTGTTCTGCCGGTTATTATGCAGGAGTAAATAAGCCCCTTTCGAGTGGCTTATCCTCCTCGCCGGTCAGAGCGAAATGAATATTTAAGCAGTCGGTTTAAGGGCTCGCACAGCAGCACAAGGCTCGCGTTCCCCCTTTCCCTGCTGCTCTTTTATCTGCCGTTGCTTACAAGGGAATCAACGCCCCCCGTGATATCGATCGGTTTTATTCCCCTCTGGAAACTGAAACCAAGGCTCCAAGGTGCTCTCCATAGGACTGCCTTATAGGAGTAAACGCTCATTCAAATAGGGGCATTGCCTCATCATGGGCGTGGTCTAGCGGAATCTCCTCGTCAGAGATTTGTGAGGCGGCTTGCTGGTCCTCGCCGTCCATATTCGTCAGGTTGTATAACTTGGGACGTATTACATGCCAGGCTTACACGCCTTAATGCTAAGGATGATATGAATACATTATGTGGGGCATTATTTCTCTGCATGCTTATGTGACTGTACGCCCCGGCTTTCGCCTGGGCTCGCTGTCATTGGCTATCGTTCTTCGCTTACAGCGTGGCGTGTTGATACTGTTCCCATAGCGTCTTAGCAGACGCAGTATGAGTGAAGTGTCGACATGGAACGAATTGGGACGTTCGACACCTGGCTGGTGGAATGATCTTCCCATCACCATCCGAAATGCCAACTCCATTACAACCTTCAAACGACTGCTGAAAAC
>JAUMHI010000022.1:573890-607758 GCA_032359435.1 Enteromius unitaeniatus
TTCCCTGAAAATAATTGCACGCCTCAGAACGTTCGTCAGCCAATCAGATTCAAGCATTCAACGGCCCCGTAGTATAACATTAGTTAATGCACTGTGAGCTAGAATGAACTAACAATGAATGATTGTATTTTAATGAACTAACAAAGATTAATAAATACTGTAATAAATATATTTGTCATATTTTGATCATGTTAGTTAATACATTAACTATGTATGACACCTTATTGTAAAGTGTTACCCTTGCACAAATCTCTAAAGAAGTATCTTTTTTTTTCTTGAGCACCACGTTTCTGAAAGATCATGTGACACTGATTGCTGAAGATTCATTACATGATGCCTTAAAATGTATATAAATAGAAAGCAGTTATTTTAAATTGTAAAAACATTTGGTAATATGACTGTTTTTACTGTGTTTTAGATCAAATGGGTAAATGCAGCCTTGGTGAGCATAAGAGACTTTTTAAAAACCTTTAAAAACACATGGAGTTGAACTCAAATGTATCTTATATATTTTATATAATTTTTGATGAACGTGCAAAATGATTTGAAATGGTTTGATAGTCGTGAAAAATAATCTCACTTTTAGTAGCCTATTCATTTCATTGTCGTTGTTCAATTATGAACATATACAAACAATGTTAATATTTTTAACAAAATTGCTTATGAAAAATTGTTTCCACTTTATTTTATGGTTACAGTAGTATTAATGAACTGTATGTACTTATTATATGGTTAGGGTTAGGATTAGGGTTTGGCTTCGGGTTACTTATAACACTAATACTTAATACTCAATTGTTACTATATTCATATCTGCAACGTGTATCAAGGACACCTCAAAATTTTACCCAAACATTTGAATCCAGACTATTTAGCAGTTGTTTTAATGGCTTTGTTGTTTCTTGCAGTAGTTTCAGTTGCAGATTAGCATTTTAAATTATGCTCTTCCATTACTTGTCCTTCCTTTCTCAGGTTTCCGTGACTTTGGAGAACTTCCAGGACATCTCTCTGCCCATCCCAGGGAAAGAGGACCTTGCCAAGCTGCACTCTTCCTCCCACCAGACGGCTCTAGTCAAGGCTGGTTCGTGTGGAGAAGCCTATGCCCCTCAAGGCTGGATTGCTTTTGTCATGGAATATATCAAGAGGTATCATGCTGAAATTTCTTTTATTTTTAGACTGTACCCTATGTGAAAAAGTGCACCGAAGCAAACGTTTAAAAATAGTTATTATGTAAATAAGCGTGAGCTGCGAGTGAATAGTTCACGTTAAGATTAAATGCAGTTATTTGAATTTAAGAATGTGTGTTTGTAATTTCATAATTTGTTCTATTACACTTGAAATATGGTTCATCTGTATTGGAATGTATTAATAAGTGTCTATGGTCAACTAAGCTATATTTAGATAAATTCAGTTGGAACTTGTATCTTAATTTATTTGCACTATTTAAAATATTTATGTACAATATATAAATTTTTAATGGTAATGTTAAACAGCACGTTACAGTTAAAGTAAGCAAATACTTTATATGTGTTTTAGCATGTTTAGTAAAGCATGACAAGGTTATTAAAATTATTATTATTTAAAATGTACTTAAAACTTTTAAAGTAATTTCACATTTTGAAATTTCTAATGCTCTGAATAGGGATGTCCCGATACCAATCGGTCGATCTTTTTGCGAGTTTTGGAAGTAAACACTGTCCTGTAATCAGCGGTAAATGCCATCAGGTGCGTAATTTCACATTGAGCCGTATATTCTACACACAGCCGTTGTTCACTGACGAATCCACACTGATAATGAACATGGTTTTGAGCAGCTCGTCAGTGAACAATGGCTGTGTGTAGTATATACGGCTCAATGTGAAATCACGCACGGCACAATATTGGTCGGTTGGACTTGGTTAAACAAAAATAAACAATATTTTGTTGCTTAAGCTTATGTATTCAGTCATTATTCAATAGTATGCTAAAAATCCATATGAAAAAACTTACTTCTCACTGTTCTCAGGTCAAATATTAAAATGCGTTTAATTTTGAAAGCCTCTAATTAATTAGATAATTTTTTTTTATCAAGTCCCGACCCCAATATGTATATATATACTTTAGGATTTTAAGTACACAACAATTGCACATTTAATACAATTAGGTGCATAAGGGTATATTAAGTGCTGCCCTGAGTCATTATGTTCATAAAAAAGTATTTAAGCATGTGTATAACATTGTATTCCAAGAGAAGAGACTTAACATGTTTCTTTGGAATGATTGACCCTCACTGTTTATTTCTGCTCATTGATTTTCAGTTGGTTCTGGGGGCCTGTGGTCACGCTGCAGGACTGTCTGGCTGCCTTTTTTGCAAGGGATGAACTAAAAGGTTAGAATTTTAGCTTTTTCTCTTTTCAAATTTTTTTTAAACCCAAATTAATCAATTTAACCTGTTGAATAGGTGAATGGGCTGTTTTAAGTCTCAGATCTAGAAAAAGAAGACGGCTATGGATATCTCCATGGAATAATATTTAACATAACAGTGGTGTAATTCTTACTGGTTATGTTGTTGTTTTTTTCAGGAGACAACATGTACAGCTGTGAAAAATGCAAGAAGTGAGTATGAACTTGTTGGAGAAATTATTGGATATGATGGTTGCAGAAATGAAAATGTTAATGTTGGTTCTTTGGTTGTTTCAGGTTACGGAATGGGGTCAAATTCTGCAAAGTTCAGAGTTTGCCAGAGGTAGGTACACAGATGAGCTATTGTGGTTATTATACAGGGTTAGGCACCACATTACTATTTTTCAGAGTTTTAAACTAAATCAAATCTATATAGGAAGTACAGAAAAATGAAATGAAGTCCACAATGTCTTGGCCTTGTACCAAGTCTGTCTGAAAGGAACACAAAACCTGGACCTTTGAGCAATAATAGTAATATAATGGGTAATAAGGTCTGGTGAGTCATCTGTTTCCTACTTTCAGCGGATTTATGTTTGGAGAGAGACTAAGAATGCCTGCAAAATATAATATCGGCTGCCATCTGGTAAATATGCTCAGGGACCTGTAATGGCAAGAGCAGCCATCTTATGGGAGTCGTTAGATCTGATGATTCTTCAGTACGTACGTCTGTAGAATAGCCAAAGAATTTTACTGGGCCACCATGATAAAAAACCTCTACTGGTAGTACCACACAGTCATGCTGTAAAACTTGCCCTAGTAGTTGTTATATATTTATATGAACAGGCATGGCAGGTTTTTATTGTTGGAAGCTGTCAGCAAAATGTGATTTTCTGCTTTGTTGAAATTCTGTCTTTCCAACAGATTCTGTGCATTCACCTCAAGCGCTTCAGACATGAACTTATGTTCTCCACCAAAATCAGCACTCATGTGTCCTTCCCTTTGGAAGGCCTCGAAATGCAGCCCTTCCTGGCCAAGGACTGCCCTGCCCAGACCACCACCTATGACCTGCTGTCAGTCATCTGTCACCACGGCACTGCCAGCAGTAAGTCTTTTAGATAAGGGAGATGGCCATGAATGTATGTGTCTTAGAAATTCATATTATCGCTTACAGCAGTTACACAAAGTTATACGTTAATGATTATAGATTTAAAAAAAAAATACATTTGAAATATTATTTATAGTTTTATAGTAATATCATAAATGATTTTTTACTATGAGATGTATAAGTGGTTTCAGGTAGTGAAAGTGGTTTTATATTAATTCAATTATACGGAGTGGGAACAGGAAATGCTTCATTCTTATTTAAACTCGCATTGCATACATGAGCACCACAGCTCAGTGTGTGTAATTTGTTTTATGTTGTGTTTGCTTTAAGGTGGCCACTATATTGCCTATTGTCGGAACGAGCTGAACCAGCTGTGGTACGAGTTTGATGACCAGAGCGTCACTGAGGTGTCAGAGTCCTGTGTTCAAAACGCAGAGGCATATGTTCTCTTTTACAAGTAAGAACATTTACAAACCAAGATTTATTTATTGCTCTTAACCCTAATTCTACTAAAATTCCTCATATAACCTTACAATAATAACCTATAAAATTGTATTATAACATTCATATATATTATTTAATAAATAAGAGTACATTTTAGTAATATCTCATGTATGTGTTGGGTGGGTGTCCTCTTTTAAGAGCAAATGGCTGGAAGTGTTTCAGTTAGTTCTCAAATTTTTTCTCAAAAAGAAAAAAATGCCTATAAGGCAAGCACAGAGAAGAACTACACATGGAAGATGTCGACGATATGTTATGAAAATGATTTTGTGAGATTTAAACGAGAGCGTGCAGCTCTGAAAGCATGAGCGCTGCACACACACACACACACACACACACACGTCTGACAGCTTACAACTTGGTTATTGGTTGTGTTTCCGTCCGTGGATTATCCTTATTAACATTATTGGCTAATCTTAGTCTACAGGTTTAAATAATTGTTGTTTAATGCTTTTCAAAAATATTTTCGGCCTGCCAGTGTGTCAGTGAATTTAAACTAATGCTTGCATTCATGCACGTGTGTGTTATTTTACTCATTTTGTGTTTTTGTTACGTTAAATAATGTTTAATTATTGTTGTTTTATTCCTGTGGTATTGACTTGGTATATCGAGTATTGTGTACTTTTAGTGGTATCGGTACATGCCTAGTAAGTTAGATATTTATATATAGATGTTTTATAATTGCATCTTTGTGCTAGAAACTGATAGCTCCTGATAACTGATACAGATAGCTACTGAATTTTACTGAATCCCTGGCCTGTATAACTTGTTAAAATGTAATAGAGTGAGGCCTTGTAAAGTGGTTAATGGTTTTTTGCATTATTTTTAAGGTTTAATTCTAAAAATAATATTACTTCTTATAATTATGTTTGCTTAATGATTCGTTTTCCAGTATTTACTGGTATAGTCAAGAACAAACAATGATTTAAGAGGCAATGCTCAAGTTAATGTTGAACAGGACGAACGGCCTTGAGTCTGACTGTAAATCTCAGTGCTGTGGTGAAGCGTTTCTGTTGACAGTTGCTTAAATAGAGCTGATGTCACTTGTGTGTGTGTGTGTGTGTGTAACAGGAAGAATAACGACGAGACTCAGAAGGAGAGGCGGAAGGTGACCAGTCTGCTCAACATGATGGAGCCAAGCCTCCTGCAGTTCTACATCTCGCGCCAGTGGCTGAACAAGTTCAAAACCTTCGCTGAGCCAGGACCCATCTCCAACCATGACTTCCTTTGTGCCCACGGAGGTGAGGACCACTCTCTCAAAGATCTAGCCATTTCCCACCTGACCATTATAAAGTATTTTATACACCACAGATATAAATGTGGATCATACCATCATTACAAGAGTCAAGTGCTGCCACATCCTTTTCACTGATTACGTTTGTTTTTACTCTCTTCCTCTCCTTTTCACTTAAAAAGTGCATCGTGAGGTCAGCGAATAAATGCGAATCTCTTCAGAAAGCATTTCAAAGCATTTTCGCCCCCTTGATCTGATTTGTTTGAACTGAGTCAAATGAATTTGAAGGAAAAAGATCTGACAGAGGAACAAAGATATAAGAAATTCCCTATGAATTATTGATAAATCATCTTGCATGCTTTTTCGTGTTGACTTTCAGGGGACGTATACCCATTTTTGTCAAACGAGTAGGAAAACTAATTATATTTTGGTTAAAACCTGTTATTTTTCTTCATCTTCAAAAGGAATTCCACCAAATAAAGCCTCGTCTGTTGACGATCTTGTTATGATGCTTCCCCAAAATGTATGGGACCATCTGTATAGCAGGTAAAAACATGTCATCTGCTTTTTTCATAGATTCAGTTTCTTATTAGATGCTAAATGGTGGCTTGTTGTCTAATAGGTATGGAGGCGGCCCGGCTGTCAATCACTTGTATGTCTGCCACACCTGCCAGAACGAGATCGAGAAGCTGGAAAAACGCCGCAAGAATGAGCTGGACATGTTTGTTCGGGTAGGAGCCTCAGTGACATCCCAGATTAACCCTTTCTGGGTTGGTCTAACGCCTGCACCGTTATCTGGCCTCTTAATGTGTGCACAGACACACACCCTCTCAGACCTTACTGAAGCTAGTCATTATTTTCTTATTATGGTTAATAACATCTATGGGGCTGATATTAGGTTTCTGTACCTTTTTTTTGTTTAAGGAAATTACAACTAAAAGATCAAATTGATTATTTTATCTACATTACCAATTTTTCCCATTTTGCATTTTGACAAGTAAATCATTCTGGTACTCATTCTGGATTTTTGCTAGGGACGCACAATATTTTGGCACCATATTGGTTATCGGCTCCATAAAAGCATGGGTGGGAAGGGAAATTCTGCGGGTGATTTATTGATACGGTGTACTTTTAAAGAATTTCTGTAATGACTAGCCCAATCTACCAAGAAACGTTTAACTTCAGCTACATTCATCGAAGAACTTGCTAACTATTACATTATTAGGAATATTTGGAACATCAGAAATCTATACGTTATTGGCCATAACGTGAAATGACCTGAACCAGAAATGCTAGTGAACCCACCACATGCATTGCTTACATTATAAAATGAATAAATATACATGAAGTGTTACTGTATTGAAAGATTTAAGATGCAGGTGCAATATTGAAAGATTAAACGAAAAATTGAAAGAATATTGAAAGTGCATGTTCACCTAGACATTCAAAATTAAAGAAGAAGAAAATAAAAAAAGCAGCAAAGTACAATGTGAAAATATATTCTGTGTGAACGGTCCTATAGGAAGCATAGGATTTGGAACGTAGCTTCTGGCCCAGTTTGTGGTGTTATTGTTTGGCTGCAGTGAGTAGGATGAAATGTTATAAAGAAACACTCAGGTAATGGTATCTGTCTCTTCATGATTTTTTTTCTCTTCCTCGTCCTTCATGTAGTTTAATAAGGCGTTTCAGGAGGAGGAGTCTCCTGTGGTGATATACTGTATCAGCATGCAGTGGTTCCGGGAATGGGAAGGCTTTGTCAAAGGCAAGGACATTGGTAAGTCATTTCTCATCCCTGCTGCTGATACTTCTAAAGTGTCTGAAAGTTTGAAATTGAATATTAGCATTATGTTTTGCAATTATTGATGACTAAGGAGTTCTTGAAGAATTTCATTATAGATTTTGTTTGCTTTGCTCTTTTGGAGTATTTGTTTCTGATGATTGTCCTTTATCTTTCAGATCCACCAGGACCAATTGATAACTCCAAGATTGCTGTGAATAAAAATGGACACATCACATTAAAACCAGGTATTGTTTACTATCCGGATCTGTTTACTTTATTTTATTTTTTTACCTTTTGATTTGTTTTTAAATGATCATAAAATTCGTAACCCATTTTGCTTCCTCAGTAATGGTGTATTTCCAAGCTTAACCGAATAACCAATGGTGTCATCATGCCCTTCTAAACCTCTTATGATTTCTATGAACCTCTTTCTTTTATGAAACGTACAATAGTGTTTAATGCAGTTTGAACCTGAAAGTTCCACAAAATATTTGTAAAGTATATTAACATTAGGTCATTTTTGAGTGAACTGTCCTTTTAGTAAAGTAAATCAGGTCAACATTAGCTTTATGTTTCAAATATGGCTGCACAATAATGGATCAAATTATTTTTGCACTCCATTTACTTGAGAAACAACTTTTTATATTTAATCAGATTCATTGCACTTTTACATAAGCCCTAAGCCGCACATACGCAGGGTTTTACTTTATTTTACTTCATTTAGTTTTTATGTATATTGTGTGCAAGAATCAAAAGCTATTCATCTTGTTAGATGCCAAAATACAGAATATCAGAATTATTTTAAAACGAATATTTTAAGGTACAAAAAAAATGCTTTAACAAACTGTAACAAAACCTTGAAAAACTTCTCCATAAAGTTACTATTATTAATTCAAATAAATCCAAATAATTAAAAAAAAAAAACATTTTCATGATTTTCTCACCCTCGAGTTGTTCCAAACCATGGTCAAGGTCCAGAAACATAGTAAGGATGTTATTAAAACAATAAATGTTTAAACAAAGTTGTTATATGCGTAAATATCTTGTAGCTTTAAAAAAATGACGACTCTCGGAATTCATCAAAAATTTCATCTTCATTTCATCTTAATTCATCTTTTTCTGAAGATGAACGACGGTCTTACAGGTTTGGAACGACATGAAGGGGAGTAATTAATGGCAAAATTGGGAACTATCCCTTTTTAAGATTGTTAGTAACCAAACAGTTGATGGTAGCCACTGACGTATTTTTTCCATACTATGGAAGTCAGTGGGTATACATTCTTCAAAATCCAAGTATTGAATGGGTTTTAAGCTGTTGATTTGCTTGTGGAGACAAAAGCATGCACACACACACTTTGACTTCGTAATGTTTTTTTTTTCTCCCATACTATACCTCTTTAAAATCCAAGTGTGTTTGGGATTTTTAAGCTCTTGATATCTAAATGCTTGTGGAGATGAGAAAATAACAATGAATGAACCAGCATGATAATATCAGTTGATGATGCTTAATTAACCGATAGAAGCAGATATCATGATCACGATTAAAATCAGATTAATTATTCAGTGTACCTACTTGTTTGAAGTACCTATCATTAACACATTTGCAAATTTTGCTTCTTTTCTGCTTAAACAGGTGCCGATTCCGGTCAGATATCTGAAGAGACCTGGAACTTCCTCCATTCGATTCACGGAGGAGGGCCGGTGGTGACTGTGCGGCCCAGTGTCAGCCATCAGGAGGCCGAAACTTCCCAGGCAGAGGAGAAGATCGAAGTGGAGACGCGCTCAGTGTAGTGGTGCTGCGATGCTGCTGGAACGCAAGGGGACCGAGAAACACTTATTATTTTGCACTTCACTCTTGTTTTCAAGCATTCGAGCAAGGACCTTACAGCATCAGCTCAGCATACACACTCTTCTGCCACACTCT
Source organism: Enteromius unitaeniatus (assembly GCA_032359435.1). Lineage (NCBI taxonomy): Eukaryota > Metazoa > Chordata > Actinopteri > Cypriniformes > Cyprinidae > Enteromius > Enteromius unitaeniatus. The sequence goes on from JAUMHI010000022.1 coordinate 582,814, forward strand.
CTATTACCCTTTATGACTGTTCTTTATAGCAGATGGATGGATTAAACGTCCTCCAGTGTGCTTTATATTTGTATATATAGTGCATATCCATTTCCTCTTGACACTAGAAGCCAATTAGACTTAAGGCAGTTTCACAGTCCATTAATGCATTTGATTTCTATGTGCAGCTGCGTTCATGACCGATATTGCTTCGCCCAAACCAAATGGCCCACGATTTGTGTACACCGAAAATGAATTCCACTGCATCTGTAGATATTTTCGAGGCACTGCCTCGTTGTCGGGTATGAAGGGATACTAAATGCTACGTAGTCTCAGGAAAGAACATTTTTGTTTTGCACTGTACTGTAGATTCAAAAGCGTGCATGCTTCAGCTCCGATGTTCGATATGTATTTGAATGTACTAGTACTTAAAGAACACACGTTCCTGCACTAAATGTTATTTATTCCAGAGGGGTATGATTATTCTGGCATTCTTTGTTCGAATATGATTAAATCTAAGCAGAATGCACGCTAATAGGAATGATGTGGCACATTACGCTGACAAGAAAATCAAATTCCTCATTTTTATTTGTGTTGCATTGCTGGGTCGCATGGAGATGCAAACAATAAGTCTGGTTTAAAAATGCTATGTGAAAGAAAAAAATCTGATCAGTTAAATCCTGCTGCCTCACATGTGTACAGTCAAGGCATTATTTAATGTATAGAAGGATGTGATGTCGTTTTTCAATATTGTCCACAGAGATGAAAGCTGTATCTGGGTGGCTACTATTAAATTGGAAACTTATGCTGGCGATATCTGTCATCATTGTTGTGAGATTCAAGAAATTAGTATTTGTTCAATTGCTCTGTGAATGGATTCGCCTCCAGGTAGTGTTTCTTCCCAAAATCAATAAACAATATAACAACATTAATTTGAAAATAGAAAAGGAAGATGGTTTAGGACATTTTGAGAGCGCATTTCCATCCAAGTTCTCATTACCGCAAAGCATCCAGACTTTGTGTGTGTGTGGTTTTCTGTATTTCAGTTAATCATAAAACAGTAAAAATCATTGTGCAAAGGACTCCCATCCTAAATATATATATTAAAAAGAATAATTACATAATTATTCTGTATAAAACAATATACTGTAAAAAATGTAATGATAAACATGGAAAAATATTAGTTTTGATAGCTATATTTTTACAATACTGTACTGCTAGACAATCAGCTTTTATATTTTTATTAAAAAATAGTTGTCATTATTTAAAATATATTTATATATATATATATATATATATATATATATCTCTATCATTTCCATGGACCCCCTCAGCACTCCCTGGGGGTCCCTGGTCCCCAATTTAAAAACCACCTTTTTAGAAAATGCTTTAAAAACCCAGTAACAGCGATGACACAGTCTTACAAGTTAAGCTATTGTTTTGATCGAGAACCTAATTCATTGACCTCAGCCTGACATAAAATTAAAGTAGTTTACAGAGCCCTAAATAGCACTGCTGCAATCAAGCCATTATTTCCACTCGTAGACCGATCAATAGCACATAATAGTGCATTCTTCAGTACAATATGCTGCTCATCATCAGGCTGAAATGCTCAGTCAGATCGGTGCTGACAGCAGAGCTCTTGAGAGCCGGTCATTATGAAAGCAGCGAGCGTGTGGGCCGCGGCTGCTGTCCTGTACAGTATCGCAGTGAGCGGGATTGTGGGATTCACATTCACAGCAGAACCGAGAGAGAAAAAAACATGGCGGCTGCCGAATGTGCAGCAAACGATTTGCGGAAGTGAGGTAAGTGTAATTCTGTAGCTTCATAAACCCTTTTACATTGAATTATCCGTCACTCAAGCCCAATTCCCCGACTTTATCTCGAAGTTAAAGCAGACTCCGCTTCAGGAACCGCTCCGATTGTAGCGGATTTAATGGGCAAAGTTGTTGCGGTTGATCAGTTGTGTATGTTCACGCTGCCCCCGCTCCTCTGCACTGGTCCACGCTAGCCTGTTAGCTTCCACATTAAGGCCCTTTTAGCTTCAGAAGTCTTATTTACTTACTCTGCCGTGTGCGTTAATTTGACACCGGGAAGAGCATTTTTTCTGTTCGTTAACAAGTGATATAAACGTGCGTTGAAAAGGGTGCGCCAAATTCGTTAGCATTAGCATGCTAAAGTGAGTGTATCATCTTTATTAGCGCTCTTAGCCAAAATGCTAATTAGTGGCTTAGTTGTTGGGGGGGGGGAAATTGTGTCTCATTGTTGCGTGGCTGTCTACACAATGAATGTGTTTTTTTATTTGTAGCGCGGAATGAGTGGATTTGCGCATGCAGTAGTTAGCAGGTGAGCTAATAAAACCCTGCGGACACGTTTGTTTTGTTCGGTTAAACGGTTAGTTGTATCTTTGTTTCGCTATAATGTGTTACGAAGTGCGTGAAGCAAACGTGTTGCGTTAGGGACTAATTGAGAAGTTGAGTTCCGCTCGGAAGTCACCCGAACTGGAGAAACTTGGGTGTTTGGGAGGCAGGCGGGCTGCACATCATGCCGAGCCGCTGATGCGGTGTTCCTGGAGAGGCCCGTTAAATGCAATTGAAGGAGAAAATGTTTCTTCTCACGGCTGTACTTGATGCATAACGGTGAGTTTTAGTAGTCTGCGGTAGTGCTGCTTTGTTTGTTAGTGTGTCGGGTTTGTTAGCGCTGGGAAAACATCGCATTGTGAGAACAGGTTTAAATGAGAGTTAATCACGGAGAAAGCGTGCTGAGCTGCACAGAGGGCGAGTGCTTTCCTCCCCGTTGTCATTTGGACCGGGCTGGGGTGTTTTGTGATGATGGCTCATTGGAGAGCACGTGTCAATTTAAAGTTCTTCGCCATTCAGGAAGTTTTAAATTCTTAACGCGCGTGGCGCGAAATGCAGAATGACAGCGTCATGTTTCAAGTCTATGAAGTGAGTTTGAGGGCAGTCGGTGGTTATCTCGCCATTCTCGGATGAGCTACTGTTGGCACCTGCCAGCGGTGTCTGTGCTTGTTTGTGTCGATTAGAACCTGTCCATTGGTTTTATGCAATAACTAGAATCCAAAACTCATTTTATAATAAAACATTCAAATCTATTTCTTGTCCAATGTTGTGCTCAAAACAATATGCAATTTGGAGGCATGGTGAATGTAGGCTGTATGCTGTGCAAAAAGGAAACAAATGTAAACTGAAATATAAAAGTTAAAATCACCACATTAAAAGTAAATCAGAGACTTTAACTTGTGCGAGGTAGGAGTTAACATGTGAACGTATTACATTTATTGTCTTAGACTGTCACTGCTCTCAAAAATAATGTGATTTTATCATATGCTTCATATTTAAGAAATAGTTACGCTATCAGTATAGCCATAATATCTTAAATAAAAAAATTCTCAAATGCATTAAAGGACAGAGCAAGCTGCTTTAAACTCTGCTGTTGTTGAAGCATTTAATATGACGCATTCTTGAATTATATTAGAATTGCAGTGTGTTTCCATATAAATTCTATTGAACAGTTCCTCCTGGTTGAGGCATCATGCATCAATATCTTACTGAAGACTTACTAAAGCAAGTTAATTCAAGAATACAAATCTTGTCATTATCATGATTTCAACTAGAAATGTAAGTTGTCTTTCTCTGAAGACCTCAGCTTAAATCTTATTTACATTCATATTCACATTTAAAAATGGAGCATTTATGTGCTCTGCTAGCATTAATTTAATCGGTGTGCCATAAACGAACAACATCTTGAGCCATTGTACACTGACTTCGTTTTCATTTTCAAGACTTGAAATACAGGGCACAAGTCATATAGACTAATTTGTTGATGCTTTTATAGTAACCCCTTTAAAAGATTAAAAGCGCACTGGTTTGGAACAATATGAGGATAAGTACATAATGTGTGAATTACTCTCTCTACTTTTAACTGTCCAGCTTTGTCTTGGGACAATGCCAGGCGCCACAAAGCGTCTCCGTTGGCTGTCAAAAGAACAAAAAGGGCCGATGCACAGATGGGCTGCTGGTGCTTCCTCCAGTGTGAACTAGTGCAGGCGGTAATCTGGAGATGATGGTTCTGTTAAAATTGAACAAGGTCAGAACTAACATCTCTTTGTAATTCATTATGAGTTCGAATTTATTAGCTGCAAAGAGTTGTCATGTTGATTTTTGTTATAAAAACACATTTCTGGAAGTTTAGTGAAGCACCCTGCTTGAGAGCCACTGCTTTAATAAAGTTGATCCTAGTGAATTTTCTGGTTTTGTGCAGTGAAATGCTTTGAGCATGCTCTGTTACATCGCTACTCCTTTTATACCAGGATAAGCAACCTAACCTTCACTTACTCATATTTGAGTCCCCAGATAACCTCATTATGCACAAATGACTCATGTCAGAATGATTGTAGCGTATGACATTATTGGTGACTCCTCCTTTTAAAGAGTTTTCCCCTCTCATTTTACGATCATGAGGACTTTAATGTCTTTCAAAAAAATCAGGTTTTTTTTTTCAAGATCAGTAAATTGCAGTAAATAAGAGGACAGGGAGATGAAGACAAAGTTTTCCTTTATTATGTTTTTGAACTAGATCTATCAGCCTGTATGTGTTTGTTCCAATTCCAACCACAGGTCTAGATTTGCGGTATGGAAAAACAGGTCTTTTATAGACTTAAAAAAGAATCTAGTAGTTAAACTGACATGGGTAGTAATGGAAAATTATGTTTTCTAACCATTTTAATGCTTTTAGTATTCAGGCCTGACACCACCCCTTCTGTGTGTTTTCCGTCTCGTTTTTTATATGCATGGTCAAATCACATTAGACGCTCAACAGGAGTCTTCAGTGGAGTGTGAATAAGGGACTCGTGTAAGACTGTCCTCAGGTGCCTCTCATTTCTCAAGCAAAACTAATGTCAGCAGTGCGAAATCTTATTCAGAGCCTCTCATCATTCAGATCACACTAATGGTACATGGCAGTGATTGTGCAGACTGAAGAATGTGGTGTGGTCTTTAACATCCTTTTTAATGTGAATGATCTAGAGAGCTATGGTTTCATAAAAACTGTTGCTGTTTTTTTCCCCTTCAAGGACAGTCTGTTTGGAAGTGTTCTGGCTGTAATAAAACCTAAAATTATCTCTCTTTTTTTTTCCGACTGCATATGTCCTGGATGTATCTTCTTGCACGGCCGTAGCAGAATAGAGGCAATTGAGAAATTGGATATGGTGTAATCTAATTTGTCACACTTCAAGCTTCTGTTTGACTTTAGTACCACACTGATTATTGAGTAATGCGACAGTACCAGTCCAGTGCTCCCTGAAGTCTACTGTGAAGCCCCTCACGTCAAATGCGGTGTGTTTTATTGCAGCCTTGCAGATTTTGTGCATTTTACTGTTCTCATATCAATATATCATATTCTGTAAGCGCTGGTCTTTGGACTGACTGCTTCATTTGTCATACCCCGGGTCCAAAATTAGCTTTTTGCATGCATGTCGTTGGCTGGTGAATTGGGAAAATGTACAATTAAGTCTGCTTGCTTGCTTCTTTCTTTCTTTCAATTAATAAGGATGGGGTGGGGAAACATTTATTTTAACATTTAAATCAACCTCATTTCATTCCAAACCCATAAGAGTTTTTGTTCATCTTTCAAAAAGAAATTAAGATATTTTTAATGAAACTTGTGAAATTTCTGTTCCTCGGTTGAAAGTCCATATTTAACCAAAATTTGGTTGTTGAAAAATCATAAAGACATTGTGAAAGTAATGCGTTTGAATTCAGTGGCTTAATCCAAATCATTATTACTACATATGGAGGAATTAAATGAATTTAGGTGTTTATTCGCATATAAACACTGATCAGAACACATTAATTAAAAATGGTAAACAAAAATGTAAGCATGCTTTCTTAATACTCAGTAGGTCTTTTTTTGTCACACAAACACTTAAAACTTCAGTTCACCATATTTGATCATTGTTTGTAAAAGAATAAAACCGTAAATTATTATTTTTTTTACTTATAAAAGAATATTTGGGACAAACATTGCACGCCATTGCATCACAGATCGCTGCATGCAAAATAACAAATCTTGTCTATCCATGAAATGGCTTTCACAAAAATGTGAAGATTTTTCTTTTGGTGGGTGGTTTGGAATATTGCCAGGAATGTTCTGCATATATGTTTAATTTTATTGAGTTCGGGAAAAGGGGAAAAAAATGGAAATTTTCTTCTGAGGAAAGCGTTTCTGTTGTTTTTTTGCTAACCATTTGATTTGTATCAGATGTGACACTAAGGATCCAGGTATACCCAATTATTTACATTCTGCTCCATCTTGTAGTTGAGTGGTCAAGCATTTCAAAGTGTACTCTGTTGACCATGAGTGTGTTGTTTGGTTGCGTTTGGCACTTGAACCTCTTTTTCTAAGCTTTAAAAATCACTCGCATAAGTCTGCATGGACATGTGCTACATCTGCAAAGCCACAACGGACCATCAATGTACACTTTGACTTGAAGACACACAATATATATTGGCTTTACATCAGTAACATTTAGATGATTAGAATTTAGTTTTCATCATGCTAAATTGCAGTGCCTAGAGTTACCAGCCAACTTGCATTTTTGGCGCTTAATGATTGTTAGTTTTGACTCTGGTCACAAAGGTTCTGTGGAGCACTGACTGCTTCATTAGAGACACCCATGATCAGTCTTACAAGGCTGAAGGTTTGTTGTATTTGTGTTGCGTTGTTAAAAAGCACTTTATAGCTCAGATAAGAAGCAGCTTAAATGCAGACCATCCCCCTTCACATCTGCAGCTTTAGCAATGCACCAGGGAAAGCCTAGCAAGCACATGTGTGATAAGTAGATTGATAGCTTGTGGGAAACTCTCAGATAACCTCTGAATATCAAACATATTTATAGGATATTAGATAACAGTAGATCATAGCATGCCCGTAGGTTGTTATTCCTCCAGTGGTGTATGTTTGATACCGTTTTACCAAACCCAAAGACTATGAGAGCAAGAGAGAAGAACTTGCAGTAAGGAAATTGTGCACATTTAAGATCTGTTGTGAAAATCTTGTTAGTGATGTTTGCTCATGCATCATCGCTATTACTATTGCACATAAGTAATAAATAATTCATACAATCATAATTGTGCAGCTTTCTAAAGGGGTTATTCTGTTAAGTTTTAAAGTAAGTGAGCAAAAAATCTTCGCCTGGTTCTTCTGTCTTGAACAAGTAAATAATTGCATTGCAGCTCTTTGGCATTGTGGTGGCAGCTTTTGCACAGGCAGACTTCACTTATATTTTCACGAGCATTAAAGCTATAAATGAAGACGTCTCTCTCTCCTTTTCCCATGAATGCACTCTCATTCTTGACACACAAGTTATATTCTCTCCCTGCTCCTCCTCAATTCTCTGTGAAGGAACATCCACCAAAAAGATTAACTCACATCTTTAAACATCAGCTAAAAAGTTTCTTTTAACTCATTTGTCCATATTTGGTTCTTTGATAAATCATCTTCATGTATTTTTTTTTTTTTTTTTTTAAATATGACACAGAGACAAAGTTATCTAGCTGGCTGACTATACTAGCTTTTACCGAAATGGCAAGAATGATTTGTGATTGTCTCAGAAGCTTTGGATAGAATAAGTTGAAAGTTATGTACTGATCACTGTATGTTACTGTGTCCAGCAAAAATGTGTTTATGGATTTATAGCTGTTACCTAGCAATTTTTCCCTCAGAAATCCTTTTAGAATTATAAGCTGTAGCAATTGTCTCAAACATTTTAAACTTGAACAATATGTAATTATTCTCTCGTCATGTCCCTCAGGTGCCCACATTCTGCTGCTGAGGAGAGAGCACCACGATGAGGAGACAGTAGGCACCCACCATAGTATGGCCGCATCCCGCTCTTCTCGCGTCACAAGATCATCAGTGGGGATAAATGGATTGGATGAGAACTTTTGTGGTCGAACCCTCAGGAACCGCAGCATCGCCCAGCCGGAAGAGAGCTCTCCGCCTCCTGTGCCCAGAGCCCGCTCGCCCAAGAAGAAGCAGGACTGTCAGCAGCACCAGCAGACCGGAGCACAGGTCGGAAAGGTAGCAGAGATCAAGGCAGAGGGTGAGCACTTGCCATCCTACGGAAAGCGAGGCTTGCCAAGCTCTGAGAAGGACGAATCGGACAACTGCGAGCGTCCTAGGGCCTGGGGTGGGCCGGAAGCCTCCCCAGCCCTGAAGAGGGCCAAGCGCTGCCCTCTCTCAGGTGAATCGCAGGGGGTTGAGGAAGAACCTTCTCTCAAACCAGAGAGCCCTGAACCTGCTGCACCGAAGGAAAATGACGAGGGCGCCAAAACGAACGTGTCCTCGGACCCTCTGCTCAGTCTCGACAAAGAGGCAGAGCAGAAACAGGACGGCCCGCCGGAGGAGATCGCCTCTCTGCCACAGGCCGGCGAGAACGTCAAGGCCACCAACAGCCTCGCTGAACTCCATAAGGAGCACTCAGAAGTTGCTGCCTTACCCCTGGAGCCCTGTGCCTCCCCTGCCACGCTTAACAACAGTCCTTCACTGTTAAACGGCAGCCAGGCTGCGCCCTCATCTCCTGACCCTATCGTGCCTTGTAGATCCCCTCATCCCAAGCAAGCCAATGAGTCCGACAGCCCTCAGATTGACTGTGAGAGAAACTGCACACCAGAGGAAGCTGCCGAGGCCGTGCTGTCCCGGGAACCCGAGATGGAGGTAGAGGTGGATGTTGTTGGGGACGCCGGCCAGGCTCAGGATGAGCTCACAAGAGAGGAGAGCACCAACGGCGGCTTCCAGTCTGAGCCGCAGGACCCTTCTGACAACTGCTCGAATATCTCAGGAGAAACGGCGGTGCTGACTGTCTCCCAGCTGCCTGCGGAGCCCCCCTCCTTCACAGAGCCTCAAGAACACCGATACACCCTGAGGACTTCACCGCGCCGTGCTGCCTTTGGTAGTGGGCTCAAAGCCAGCTCCCCCAAACCCAGTTCCCCGCACATAGACAATGGTTCGTTGAAGGAGGAGTCCACGCCGGTTCCTCTTTCCTCTGAGGACACCAGCCATAAAGACCTTCCCCATCATGCACTGGGGCTTTCTAGCGAGGCAGACAATGAACTCTCAGAGAAAGCAGGAGTCAGTGGAGAGGTTGGAGTGTCGGATAGTAGAGTGTCAAGATCCACCAAAGAGCTGCTGGCCGCTCAGGCCGAGGAAGATGAGGAGGAAGAGGAGGATCCGGATGTCTACTATTTTGAGTCTGATCACTTGGCTCTCAAACACAACAAAGAGTATGTTCCGGTTTATGCTATCCTGTCTGCAAGTCATCAGTTCTGCTAAACCAATGTGTGTTTTGTACTTTCGCCCCTTTTTGGTTTATTGTACCCTTTTGTGTTTATCCTTTTTGCTGTGGCAACCACCATTGTTACTATTCCTCATATTCAGAGTTAAAAATTTGAACAAACCCCAAACCCAAAGTATGAAACTTTTAAAAGGCATTAAGGAGGTGCCCAATTCCTGGAGATCTGCATGCATCTGTTCCAGCACTCCCCCAACACACTGTCTGTAATTATTAAGTGCTCCTGAATAGATGAACTGGCTGGATTGGTTGCGTATGATCGGGGGTTGGAGCTGAACCTTGCAGGATGGTAGCTCTCCAGGAATAGGATTTGTCACCCCTGAATGGACCATATCTGAAAAACAGAATATCATACAGCTTTAGCTGGTGGGATTAATTTTTTTTTTTGCCAGTAGCCCAGTAACTTCCTTGTATGCCCTAGTAGCAACTGTTTCAGTTTCAGGAGGTCTCTAGCTTCATAAATCAAAGCAAGAAACCTCCTGAAACTGAAACAGTCAATAGACCTGAAAAGTACTAGTTGGTTTTTGCTACTGGTAGCTATTTGAAAAGTAGTCACTAAGAGCAATGCTTTAACTTATGCAGTTGTGAAAACCCAGCAGGTTGGGTTTTTTATTTGAACAGGATGGCCCAGATAATCATCTTAGTGTTTTCCTGCTTAACTCTGCATACTTGTTTTCTGAAGCATAATAGTCGACAGTGCTAGCAGAAAATGAGCAACAGCTGCTGTAATCTCCAGGACGGTGGTAGGTAATAAGTGATGGAAGGCCTGCTGCTGGTGGACAGGTTGTCCTGGGTCGTGCTCGTTCAGCATGTGCCCATCTCACAGTGTGAGTGCAGGGATCAGGAGCGGCCAACTGGATTGGCTTGTTGGTCAATAGAAATGAAAGGGATTGCAGTCATGTCAGGCCTGTCTGAATTATTTATCTTTTGTTGTCATATTGAATCGTTCTGATTTCTTATCTGGGACAGTTTTTCTCCTGCATTTAATTTGGGTTTATAGTGTGCTTGACATACATTTAAATTATTAATATATGAATGTTTTCTTGAAGAAGCAAATATGAGTTCTTGTTTGTGCAAAACTGGCCACCACAATGCCAAGGGTTTTTTTGCTAGGGTCTTGCTAATTCTATTGCCGGTTGCTTCATAAGATGTTGCTCTTGATGATCATTTAGATTAGTAGTCTACAGCGAGCCCCAGATTTGAGGTCTCCAGTGATTTTTTTTAAGTTTGGAGTTAGAGGTGTTGTTGATATCCCTAAACAGAAGTAGGAAAATAGTGATAGTGATGATAACTTAACAAGGTAGGCACCACACAATAAACATGCTCACAATGGCTCCAAACCCAAAAAGATGTATGCATTTAGTATTTAGCACATGTTAAAATGGCCAAAAGCCCATGTCATTATATGTTTGTTTAGTTCTTGTCTGTTATAACAAAGATCTGGTCTGCTTTTCAGATGGTTGACCCATAGGTGGCAGTGCATTGCCAGCCATATGTCAGTTTTGGGCTCATTGCCATCGTTGGCTGCTTTCCCCAGCCTGCAGTGCTACATGCCTATCTTCATTGTGCATCTAAATCGAGAGGCTGTTAACAGCTCCTCTGCGATCTAAGTTATTAAATGGCTAGGAAATTGAAGAAAAACTAGTCAGTTGCCCTCAAGTCAGACAAATCAAATGGAGCAAGTCCTCTAAATGAATTCTTTTTGAGATTGCATGCTTGCTGTCATCAGTTGGTTTTCATTCATGCCATGTTTGGCTAGATTGATTATACAAGGTCTGTTGAGCTTCTGAATAAGATTACTTCTAAGCAGTAGGCCGAATCTCCCGCTTAGAAGAGCATCTTTGTCTAATTCGCCCTTTTTTCCCCTCTGCCTCTTTTTTTTCATGTTCCTATTTGTGGATCCTATGTTCCTGAGGCTGTGCAGGGAAAAGGTCAAAGCTCTGTAGCACTCAGCGAATGCCATATCTTCTTAACTAAAGAGATAACTCTAGAAAAGCTTTTTTTTCCAAATGTGAGCTTCTGAATACCATGTAATATATTTTTGGAGTTTATTACGGAACATACAAGCTAAAAGAGAAAAATTGTGATCTTGATTGCACTTGTCTACAATTAAAGGGATAGTTCACCCAAAAATTAAAATTCGGTTACTAATTGCTTTTATGTGGTTCTGAATCCGCAAGACCTTCAACCCTCGGAACACAAATGAAGGTATTTATGATGAAATGAGTGCGCTCTCCATCTTCCACCATTTTGAAGAGTACACCAGAACTCACACACATGCTTTCTGCTGAAGTAAACAATGCTTATTACGTTCAGTAGTCACTGCGCTCATGCTGAACTTAAACAATGGTCATTACGTTCTGAGGTACTCTCCAAAATGGCGAAAGACTGTATCTCTGGGAGAAGAATTGCTGAATAAATTATTATTGTTTTCTTTGTGCACAAAAAGTTTTCTCGTAGCTTTGTAAATTTACAGATCAACCCCTGGTGTCGTATGGATTATTTTACTGGTGTCCATGTTACGTTTCTGTACGCTTCTGGTCATGGTAACATTATTGCTGTCTATGGAGGGTCAAAAATATCTTAAACTATCCCTTTGTACTGGATAATAATTAACAACTTGTACTTAGTGTAGGGTTAGAGTTAAGATTAGGGTTGTTGCATGTAATTATGCAAAACTTTCTGTTATTACTCATGCATAGTAAAGGGACTGTAAAATAGCATGTCTATGACTTTTATGTCTAGCAATTGCAGTATATCATAAAAATCTCCTTAGGCTGAATATCAGTATTTTAACTAAAAAAAAAAAACCTTGCTTAAAGTGTTAAACAATTACAAAATCAGTCCAGCTATCTCTGGGTACAAGCAGGAAACCCAGTTCCTGTATTAAGCTGTCGGTGCTGGCCACCCTTTGGCCAACAGGAAATTTTTCTATTTATAGAATAATTTTCCATGGGAACATTTACGGGGACTTTCTTTAGTAGAGTGTATGTGGTCGTGCTGCACTAAAATTAAATAATGAATAACTGCTGAAAGATTGATGGTTAAATGCATAGCGTCAGCTGTTAATAATGTACAAAGCATCTCTGACCTTCCCTCTCCTCTGTCTTCTACATTAGTTATCAGAGGTTGCTCCAGACCATCAGTGTACTGGAGGCCCAGCGAACCCAAGCCATCCTGGACCTGGAGACACTGGCACGGCATCAGAAGGAAGCCCTGTCTGACCCCATCATCTTTGTGGACCAGCTACAGAAACGGGTACAAGAAGCTTTCTCTGGGACTTTGGTATTGTCTGAAATACCTGTTACTTAGTCCTGCATTCTAGCTTATAAGAATGTTTTTGATCATCTGTTTTCATCAAAGATGGAGTTGGGTCTGCCTCGGCCCCAGAGAGTAGTCCAGCTTCCGGACATTGCATGGGACCAATACACCTCAGGCCGTGGTGACTTTGAACGAGAGTTCTGTGACAAGAAACGCAAAACAAGGCAGTTGCAGTTAATCTTTGACAAAGGTGTGTATCTTTTTATGTGCTTTGTGTATATTGTGTATATAGTGTGTATATTGCCCCCAGGGCCAATTAACTAGGATATGCACCCCACATACATAAAAAAATTAATTTGCAATTGATTTTGTAATTTTAAAAATTATATATTTCTTATATTTTTTTTTTCAAAGTAAATATAATAATAATAATAATAATAATAAATCATCATAAAAATTATTATTGTAGTTAATAAATAATAATTTATAGTCATATTGACAATCAGAAATGTTTGTTCAGTGGCAAATACATGGACAGGGAGTATGCCAAAGTCAAACTGCTTGTTGTCTTTCTGTAGTGGGGTTGCCTGCTCGACCAAAAAGTCCTGTGGATTCCAAGAAGGAGGGTGACTCCTCCTCCGTCTACTCCTCCTCCTTGCCATCAAGTGACGGTCCAGAACACGGCATGTCCAGTAGCAGAACTCAGGTACACTCAGATGAACTTGTATGCTATGTTTTAAGAAAAACATGGCGTTACAAATTCTCCTTTATGCTTTGCTCATTTTTTTTCCCCCATCACAATTTCACCGCGTTTCATCACACACCACTGCATCTGAGACATAATAAGATCAAGACCTAACATTTAACTTGATGTTGTTTCTTGTTATACATGTACTTGAGCCTGAGGACATGCATGCACAACATCTTCCCCGAGAGCACGATACCTCCATCCATATTCATTCTGCTGTAACGTTTCAGCAAAAATGCACTGCAAGCATGCTGATCACAAACAACAGTGTGTCTCCTGGCCCGTTTTATGGAAGTGCTGCGTTCAGACAAACTAGCTTTCTACCTGCAGTTTCACACCAGTCAGTTCTGCCCTTGTTCAGTATGTTCATGCATGCAGCACATATAGCGAAAAGATGGTATCTATGGAAACTAGTGGGAGAAACCTTGTCCTCCTTTTGATACAGAGTGTGTATATGTGTTAAATTGGTGAATAAAAGAATAAAGAATTTCCATTGGTCTCGGTAGATCTGGAAATCTGAGCAGATCCACTATCTCATACTTAATGCTAAAAAGTCAGTAGAGTTCGTTATTGTCCACCCACATTTTCAGAGGTGTTGGTTACGGAAGAGTTTAAAGCTTTATAGGCAATGAATCAATCGTACCAAGTAAGTGGTGAATTAAAATATTGAAAACATTTATTTTAAGAAAAAAAAAAAAGTTCAAGATTGTGTACTTAAAATATTAAGCTGAAATATATAATTAAATAAATAGTTTTACATACTCTGTGTGTGTGTGTATATATATATATATATATATATATATATATATATATATATGTGTGTGTGTGTATATATGTTTATCATTGATCGCATAAAACATAATATACATAATACACACACAGCATGTAAACAAAATCTTATTTTGGATGTGTTTAATAGTTATTTATTTTTTCCACAGTTGCATCTTCTGAATGTCCTTTTTAACCCTAAATCTTACGTTTATATCCATGTATAGCTTTCAACTTTGTGCTAATGCTATTATGGTGTTTGGACAGATGATTAGAGGGAGGCTGTGCAACCAGAACAAACCTGACACCTTCAACCAGCTGTGGACTGTTGAAGAGCAGGTATGAAGCTTACGAAGGGCTATGATATCACAATAAACATCTGAGTAAACTTTAATGTGAAACGTTACACCACTTTTAAAAAGCTACTTCACGTTAATTTTAATTATTGGACAGAAGCTGTTGATATTGTTAATTTATGATAGAATGTGCATTTTAGTATCGTGTAGCTCTTGAGCCGCAGGTTTAGTCTGTTTGCTCATCATTTCTCATATGCAAAATATGTAGAAAAAGTTGGAGCAGCTGCTTTTGAAGTTTCCACCAGAGGAGGTCGAGTCTAAACGCTGGCAGAAGATCGCAGATGAACTTGGCAACAGAACCGCCAAACAGGTGCATCTTCAGGCCCCTCTCTACACAGTCACCCTCATCCTCTTTTAGCCTTAATGCATATTCAGAAATCAGTGCTCTCTAAAGCAGTCAGGCCGTTAACATCCTTACAGCCCCATTTAATGGAGACACTCTATTATTTAAAGATGTTTTTCACTAATGGGACAAGAATCTTACCCTTTAAAAGCTGTGGTAGGAAGGCTTAACCACTGAATGCAGGGTAGCTCTTTTTGTATACTAAGTTTTTGTTCCTCTTCTTCACAGGTTGCTAGCAGGGTACAGAAGTATTTCATAAAACTGACAAAGGCTGGTATTCCAGTGCCAGGCAGAACACCCAATGTGTGCACGTATAGTAAAAAGGTAATTTGGTCTTTCAAAATGTTATAATATAATGTGATACATTTAAAAAATATTTTAACTGCATACTAGCATTGAAAAGTCTAGGGTTGGTGCGAGTTTAAAAAAAGAAAAATATATTTTGAAGTCCGTCTCATGCCCACCAAGTATTTTTTTGGATCAGAAATAAAGTACAAATCATAATATTGTGAAATAGTATCTGTTGTATGTTTTAATATGTTATATGTAATGTTATATTTTAAAACGGCATTTATTTTAATGTAATTGTTTTTTTTACACTGTATATATAATAATAATATATATTATACTAAATATTAAATTTACACACACAAATATATATATATATATATATATATATATTATTATTATTATTATTATTATACATTTTTAAAATCTTACTGACCTCAGACTTTTGAACTGTGTGTCTATTAGGGGTGCAGCAATACACATGTCCATATTAAACCATTCAGTATTCAGACCCCCTTACATTTTTCACTCTGTTGTATTGCAGCCATTTGAAAAAAAAAATTGTGAATCGTGATTTCCCCAGAAAAAATTGTGATATGATATTTTTGAGGTCTGAATACTTTCCGTACCCACTGTATGTTCTCAGTGCCACTGCACAGGTTTACAGTACATATATTTATTGATAGGACATGTTTTTTATGATTCCAGGCCTCCAGTAAGCGACAGCACCACCTCAATAAGCACCTGTACAGGCCCTCAACGTTCCTCACCTCATACGAGCCGCCCGTCTACATGGATGATGAGGACGAACGGTCTCACTTCTTCAACAGCCTCCAGGACAATGGAGCGGATGATTCGGTCAGTCCTGGTTAAGATTTCACTTCAAATCCAACTAAATCCGAGAGCTCTCACTTCAGGGTGGACAGTAATTGATTGGGTGACTAATCATCAGAGAAATGCGTGTATCATTGAGCTTGTGAGAGCCACAACGTTTTATCAGATCGTATTTAAGCTTATTGATTTAGAAGCTGGAATACAGACAAAACAAATACCTGAAATCGATTGATGAAAAATTCTTACTGCTTTTTGAAAGCCATTTTGTTTCATCATAGCAACTTCGTCTCTTCCCCTCTGGCAAACATTTGATGGCCTTCTCAAACAGGAAATCCTTTAAAGACTCCAAACCATCATTGCCACAGTTGGGATTTGCTTGATGTTTGATCATTTCATAATGATGAGCCACCTTTTGACAGACGCTGCTGACAAAATCATTAGAGATGACTCAATGTTTGCGTCTCCTCAGCTGAACTGTGTGTTGAGTGACTGTGAACTGACTGCAGTGGCTTGACATTTTCTCTGTCTCTGATTTGTAACCTTTACGCGACACCGGCCAGCAGGCCCTGCAGAGAACATAACCAGTCGCGCGTTGCCAAGCATCAGCGATCCTTACATGCACCAAATATTACTACAAATCATGGCATCACTAGTGCCTGCATGGAAATATTGAAAAGGGAGCTTTTCCTGGCAACAAACCCATTTTCATTCAGTCATTATCACGCTGCAATGTTGATTTCATTATGCAATTTGTATATTATTTTTACACTATTTCACAACCTCTCTGTTGTTACTACTTGACAGTAACATAACTATATTTAGGAATGATTTTAGTTGGAGAAAAATGGCTATATATATAGCGCCTCAACCTACCCTAACAAAAAATATAGCACCATTCAAGTATAGTATTGCAGGCTCATTAAAAAGTAGTTTTGTAATCTAGTTTTATATTTCGTGCTGCACAGCTGATGTGATAGTGTTGTACTGTTCTGATGTTTCAGGATGAGGAAGGAGTTCCAGTGGAGCTGAGGCACCTACCGGAGTATAAGGAGCTACTAGAGCTGAAGAAACTCAAGAAACAGAAACTACAAGAGATCCAGGCTGAGAGCGCTCTCACGCAGCACCTTGGCTATAAGGTAGACACTTTTACCTGCCTACAGCCATTGTGATGTCTCTCTGATTCTCAAAATGGAAATCAGGTCATCATTTAACCCCCCCACAACACAAAATAATATATTTTGAGAGAGGCTAAAAAATACGTCCATTCATACAGCTTCTTTGGCTTTTATTGTTTGGATAAAAACACTGAAGCATTTTTTTAAAATATCATGTTCCGTAGAAGAAATCCCTACAGATTTTAAAAAGAACTATCCCTTTAAATTTATATTGTGGCTGAACCAGACACAATGCAACAGAGCGATAAATGATAAAGGTCATCTCTTAGCTGTATAATAATATAACGCATTTCTTTTTTATTATCAGCGTTTTTTTCTTTGTTAATGTTTGCATGTAATTCTCACTCAGTGTGACATGTGTGGCATGGAGCCCATCCAGGGAGAACGGTGGCACTGTCAGGACTGTCCGCAAGACAACGCTGTGGACTTCTGCAGTTCCTGCTCTGACTGGTGAGTGGTGTTAATATACAGACAGTTAACTTCCAAGTACAGTCTTTTTGACATGTCTTGAATGCACAGTTTGAATTATATCCAAGGCTGCTATTTTGTCATATTTCAAATCTCTTCATCGGCCGATTCTTTTATATATCCCAATACGGCTTAAATTTTAGTCATTATTTAGGCAGCACACATATTCTGAATGCCTTTGGGAGAATTCAAACGGGCCTAATTTCAAATAGCCTGAGACTAATTTCCAAATGAATCTATGCCCACCCCTAAAATATATATAGATGTTTGTTATACCACTGACATTTTTACCTTTATACATCATCAAAACTAATTCTTGGTACCTGCTGGGACACATGCAACTAGTACACTTTACAGTTCTCACACATTTATTTTTAATTTAGACCACTAAAGTGAATGCTATCAGAATGTGAGAGACAAAATATTTTTAAACCAAATCACCTACCCTGCCTTTGATAAACGGAATTAATTTATTTAAAATGTTGACCATCATTTTTTGTAGGGTGTGGGGTCCTATTTGTCCATCTTTACAAAATTTTTCAAAGAACGTTTTATTTGGGTTCGTCAGGTCTCATCCTAACCAGTCCCCTTTTGTTCACCCCTTCAGTTTGTTCAAAACGGAGACCCACAAGCCCACACACAGACTGGAGCCAGTCTGCCAGGCCGAAACCTTCCTGGACAAAGACTACTGCTTACCGCAGAGCACAGGCTACAACTACCTGGACCCCAACTACTTCCCTGCCAACAGATGACAGGGACGAGCTCCAGCGCTAGTTTCCAGGGCTGGACCGCAGCCCCCAGGGCATTCTGTGCATGGTTCCATCATCCAAGTCAAAGAAATGCTTACGTTTGGGCGAGAGGGTACCGCAGATGGGCCGCACCTCACCCCGACACACTGCCGGAGGGGGGTGGGGTGGGGGAGGGTTCGTGGGAGGGAGGGGGCAGCACCCTGCCGCGGTTGTCAAACCTTACCAGGTCTCGTCAAGTAACACTATCTCAAATCAAAAGAAACGAGAGGGAAGAACGGACAAAAGAAAAGGCGCACCGACATTCCCAGTCCCAGGACATTTAGAAGGCAACCCGACGCCTCCCTTTGTTCCGCCGTTTGAGTCACGGGCGTCAGTGATGCACCTCTCTGAGGAGCGCGCGGCTCTGGATTCATCGGCGGGAGCGGGGTTGGGCTCGCGTTAAAAGTGCAAAATGTCGTCTGTAGTTGAAATATTTATAAGTGAAGCTTTGTGTGTGAGCTCTTTTCGTGAGGCGGGAGTACAAGAAGTAACTTGGTGCTGAGACTGTCGTCTTTGATTCATACCAGGTTTTTAACCAATCGAGGAGGTTCACTCACAACTCCGACATTCTAAACAGGGGTTGAAAAAAATAAAATGAATAAATAAAAAATCCCAGCTCACAGACACCATACATGTCTCTTGCCATGGGCTACCATTTTCACTAGAAGCTGCTCTTTGTTTCCTCTTACGACCGTTACATAATGTTGTCACTTTATTTACGTTCAATTCTTGTTTTTTAAATTACGCTGATTTAAAAAAAAAAAAGCCACTCCACTTAACCCAAAAGGTTTCCGAACCTCAAAGCACTACAGCACGAACAAGACCAGCTGAGATCTGGAAGGCGTTATAGCGCTCGTGGAGAGCTTTCTTTTCTTTTCTCAATGTGTACTGTTGTTGATCATGTGGAGTATTCAAATATATGGTGAAAAGCCAGTGGTAGTTGCCGTGTGCCATTTTTTTTTTTCTTCCCTATCCAGTCGATTGAAACCTGGCCACTTGTTTTAGAAGAAGAAAATAAAGAACTCGTGGCACGTTTGCCCTCTGCCCAATCATCATCACGCCTTTAGATCCCTCTAATTTTCGCAGTTTCCTCACAGCCCATGAAAAGATTGTATTTTTATTAATCTATTTAAAAGACAAAGAATAACAAAATCAAGTTGGTGGTAGTCGCCGCACTCCCACGTTATTTTATACACATGCGTTTTGTTGTGCTTTGAGTAGACCATTTTGTATTGGGTTCTGTTCTGTTCACCTCCCCTCCCTTGACCTGCTTCAATATCTGTGTATAACAGTCTGTTCTTAAATAATGTAAAAAAAAAATGTTAGAGGAGAACTGTGGAAATAAAAGTATGTGAAAAGTCTTTCTACACTACATGACTCGGGTATTATGATTTATCTTCCTCGTTCGTTACAGCACTTGAAGTTTGATGCAAGGACAGATTTAATAAGGTTTGTTAGTGGTATGTTTATTTTTAGGGTTGAGAGTCTGTCACATTTCGGCCACCAGAGGGTGGCTTTCAAGTGAGAAATGATACTTGATTTTTCTATAGGGAACGGATTGGATGCTCGTGTGAGTGGCAGGTTGCTGGAAGGAAGATGAAATTGTAAAAATACTGTCTAGCATGAATGTTTTCATACGACAGGCTTCACCACATTGGCTAATTTTGGTGCAGCTAGAGAAAACGGCTTGCAACACTTCGTTTCTTTTTTTACCTTCAAAGATTTGCACATTGCATTTCATATCCACACGTAATGTTAAAGGAGCATCCAATATATAGAGCTTGTTTCTTAAGTACATATTTGAAGAAATGTAATATGTCTCTTGTTCGTCAATAGATCCTCTGCAGACAATGGGTGCCATCAGAATGAGTCCACACAGATCATAAAAACATCAGTAACACACAGTATGAAGCATAAAAACATGAAAAGAGAAGAAGAGCTATATTTCGCTCCTGATTCAGACAATACAGCGTTTTCACTAAAAATAATATTTTGAATAAAGGACTTGCAGTAAACAAGTTTTCAAACAGGCAGCTTTTTCACTTTAACAGTTTTTAAAATGGAGTTGTGTGAATTACTTGTGTTTTTAGCTTTTTCTTTTTTCTGGCACCTGTTCATTGCAGAGGATCCACTGCTGAGCAAGTGATGTAAAATTTCTCCACATCTGGCCTAAGGGCGAGTACATATTCAGCACATTTTCTTTATTGGGTGAACGATCCCTTTAATGGTTATATATATATATATATATGTATATTTTTTTTTCCCACAGCTACAGCTTTTAAAGAACGACATAAAACCATTAAACATATGAAATGTCTTTATTTCACTCTGGTTGATAAGGAAGAATACAGTTATCAGACGTCATTGTGAAATCCATCCTTTCATTCCACCCGTGACTGTGAAATTTTAACCATTTCCCTCTCCAGCTCATTAATACTTGCTTCAACTGTACAATAAATCACTATTCTTGCATGCTTGGCACGATATAAAGCATGAAGTTAAAATATAAAAATCTGAAATGCTGATTTCAGTGCTCAAAGATACTGACTGCCCTCATTTACCTAAATAACCCTCTGTCTGTTTTATGGAGCTGAAAGCGAGCTTAAGCGTAAGCAAATAGATTCAATACCAAGAGATAAACACTGTTGATTTATTGGGCTGGTATTTACAGTGAACGACGGTGATGTGAAATGAAGAGGTGCCAGTTGCTGGTTGGTAGTTTTCCAAGTGAATGTGCCATACAGAAGCTGTAATAACAGGTGTGTGTGTGTGTGTGTGTGTGTGTGTGTGTGTGTGTAATGCAAGTCAATCTGCGGCGGAGCTGTAGGTGATGGTTTTGTCCTCCAGGGGGCAGTGTGAGTCCAAGCTCTCTAGCAGGAGTCCAAGACGAGGCAGATCTGCTCAAAGACATCTTCTGGGGGCTGCTCGGCATCAATCTACATACACGCACACATAACACGGCTGTTAGATATCATAAGCCTGAAAAATAGGGCATCAACCCACTGGAGAACTGTCATACAGTGCTAATAAATCCTACAAACACACAGCTGCTCCTAACGTGTTTATATCTTGACATGCATAACGTTCATCTGTCTGCTTATGTTGTCATCACCATCACCCAATAACCAGACATGAATATAGTGTAACGATTCTATTCTGTTTTAATAAAAGTGTTTTCTAAGAGAGCATCAATAAATAGGTTACAAGTGCAAACACTCTAAGATTAAATGCATAAATTGCAGGCCATTATTTTGTACTACACTCATGCACTAACAAAAACAGAGCTTTTCAGTTTTTGAGCTTTTTCGGATATATTGTTGGCATGGATTTACATTTGTACGTCTGCTATTCGTCTCTTCAATAAATAGATATAAATGATTACTATCTTTTTGTTAATGACTTAGTGGGGTTTTAGAACATAACTGGAACAATTTGATGATGGCAATCTTGTGTGCCTTAAAAGATTGTAATACTTCCAAAAGTTCCCAGGTTTGTAAATCACTAAAAGAAGAATACTAAAATGTTTGTACCACAGCAGTAATTATGTATTCTTTGGAGCACTTAACCATGGGAATGATTTAGTGACTGATCCCAATTGTAATTTATCCACCATCACGTCATTCCAAACCTGTAATACTTAAAAAGATATTTTTGTGAATGTTGGTACCAAAATATTTTCTTGTATGGATGAAAAAAAAAATCATCAATCAAGTTCCACAGAAGTCAGTCAGTCAATTGGAACAATGTGAACGTTAATGACAGAATTTGCAGTTTTGGTTGAACTATCCCTTTGAAAAACTTCCCACATTCATTTATCTGACAGACTGAAATGTGGTTAATATGGATGTATATTTCGAAGGATTTATTTTAAGGATTGTTGTCAACAGCAGACTAAAATACTACTCTGTGCTGATCCT
This sequence comes from Enteromius unitaeniatus, assembly GCA_032359435.1. NCBI lineage: Eukaryota > Metazoa > Chordata > Actinopteri > Cypriniformes > Cyprinidae > Enteromius > Enteromius unitaeniatus. The sequence goes on from JAUMHI010000022.1 coordinate 605,109, forward strand.
AGAATGTTCTTTTTAGCTTTGAGGTCAATGTAACTAGTCAAAATGTTCCACTGAGTGGCCAAAATACACAGAAACAATCACTGCTATGACTAATTGTTTCTTCCAAACCCACCTTGTGCAGAACATCTCTGTTTTCGTAGTGACTGACCACGGGATTGACCAGGCTGCAGAATCCATCCACTCTACGGCGAGTGTCTCTTTCTCGGGCTTCTTTAGTGTGCAGGCTGCATGTGGCCCTCTGCTGCAGCCTTCGACTCATGATGTCTGCGGAACATTCCAGGAACAGAACTATGTCTGGCTGCCCAATCTGAAACACAAACACATATTTTAAAAAAGGGAACAAGCTCTGAGAGGCAGCCAATTTCTTAGAGATGCAGGCAGTGACATCTATTATGAACACTCAAAAACATGTTGTGCTTCTGTTTCTAGTATGTTTAGTGCTTTAATTTATTTGACATTAAGAATTTCAAATTCAGACTCGTCCAGACCACAGAACACTTTTCCAGACATTCCATGTAAAATTAACTTTGGCTCACAAGACACAACAGCGCTTCTGAACTATGTTAAGATATAGCTTCCTTTTTGCATGATAGAGCTTCAGTTGGTATTTTTAGATGGCACAATTCGTGTTTACCGACAAGGGTTTCTGGAAGTATTCCTGGGCCCATTTAGATGATGTTATTTGCGAAGTCTTTGAAATTTGATGTTTAAGAACATTGTTTTTAAAGTGTTCCACAATCAACACATTGAACATATTGAAGAGCCATCTTTACTTCTGAGAGACTCTGCCTCTCTAAGACATCCCTTTTACAGCTAATCATGTTACAGACCTGATGTCAATGAACCTAATTAGTTGCTAGATGTTCCCCCAACTGACTTTTTTCAATTTTTGAAAAGAGCCACAGCCCTTTAGTGCCTCTGTGCCAATGTTTTTGAGACCTGTAGCAAGCATCAAATTTTCTATGTTCTATCATGCATAAAATATTTACTCATGTGAATTTAAATTAACATTTCTTTTGTATGTTGCTATGTTTCTTGCATGATGTTTGTTTTGCAACAATTGTTTGATCACTCATGAAGTGCATAGCTTTTTATTTCTCAAACAACCATGTCAGAAGACATATCCATGTCCATATTCCTGGATGGAATATGGACATGGTCCATATACCAAGATTCACCAGGCTCAATTTGTGAAAGTCTGGCCACCACAGAGTCCTAGCTTTAAACCCAAATAAAGTCTTTGGAATGGTTTGGATTTTATCCTGCCTGTCCAAAAAGTTGCACACTCTTAATATTTTGTTAGACTTTATTTTTTGATTATAGTGTGGATTTGTTGTGGCATTGATTCGACAAGGTCATTCAACATCAAAACATATTTCCATTAAGAGCTAATTTAAGTTATGCCTGAGATTTTGTATCAAAAATGGGACAATTCTGTAAAGTCAACTCCAGCACATCCTCAAGATATTCAGTAGTGCTAAGTTCAGGACTCTGTGATGGATAATGAAAATGATTAATTGTGCTCACAAAACTATTACTTCACAAATTAAACCTGGCAAATCATTTTGTCATCCAACAGAATTGTTGCAAAGCATGGAAAATGTCAGTGTTAATCACTGCAATAATTATCCAATACTAAAGTCTTCAGCATTTGCTTCTTTAAATCTAGGGGAAAAGATTGAAATAAAAACATAAACACCACTTTCAAATGCATGCAAATGACATTTGAGAGCTGCAGTATAGGGATGATTTTTCAAACATATTTTCCTCCTGTATCTCAAAGAATCCCATCATTCTTTGTAGAATAATATATTCTTGACAACGTCTTCTATTCTGTTTCCCAAAACAAAGATTCATATGGCTTTGAAACAAAGTGAGTGTGGGTGAGTAAACAATGTCAGTTTTCATTTTTTGAGAGACCTATTACTTATAACGTCCCGATATGTTTCAGCAACTGCGCTACATTGCTTGTCAGAAGAGACTGCAGTCTCACTCTCTGTGATTTCATCCTTTCCTGAAAAGCACTGACCTTGGCTTCATACTCTAACGCTTGCTTCACATTCTTTGGAAAGCCAGTGACCAGGAAGCCCTTTCCCTGACGCACAGTGGACGCCATGGCCTCGCACAATAGATCCAGCAGTGTCTCCTTAAACACGCACACAGGAGAAAACCAGATGAACACTCACATACAGACTCACAATCCGCATTAGAACACAGATACAAACACACACATTAGATTAGAAGTGAGAAGTCTGATGTCTGGGACAAATAAAAGTAGTTCACAGCAAATGTTAATGACAGTCATGTTGCTAGGCAACACCACTGTAACATAAATCATCTGATTAAGTCTGAATCTCTCTCAGCCACATGCCAAACCTTAGCAAATAAACAACAACAGCTTAAGTTAGCGGCTGGAGGGCCTGTCTTCCTATTTCAGCTCCACTCATAATTGAGACTTTACATTAAATTTCACATTTTTTATGAATAATGTTGTCGTAACTACTACTTTACTGACAAGTTTTGGTAACACTTTAGAATAACGTTCCGTTGTAAGTCATTTATAAATCATTTACAAGTGATTAGTTAATGATGAAATATTCATCTACAAAACATTCACAAATGATTAATAAGTGATTATTATGTTTAGTTA
>JAUMHI010000022.1:622606-643813 GCA_032359435.1 Enteromius unitaeniatus
GTCACGTTTTGGTAACGGTACGGCTCGCTTGGAACCTCGACTGAGGTGGTACTAAAAAAAGGACCAGGTACCAGGTAATGTTCCCAGTGAAAAAACCCCCAAAAGTGAGCTGTACTGAACCGTAACGTACTATGCAGTGGAAAAGCTCCATTAGTTTCACGTTACCTTAACTCACTCTAGACCAAGATGATAACAGCTAGCTATATGTGTCTGCATCAGGTGACAAAACTAGCAGGCATGTCTATGTGGAGTAGTGTATCAAATTAATAAAGTATAAATCCTTTAGTTTAAGCGTGCTCAAAAGCCTTTATATGGTTCTATTGTGTGTCTTTCATGTTTGTTCTAAAAATAGGCATTTAATTACTTATTTATGTATTTATCATATATTTTCCTCACCCGAATTCCTCCAACTTATAACATTCTAAATCAACATTTGGAGGTTATAAATACTAATACTATTTTTATTACTTTGAACCTGTGAATTGACATTAGGCATTTCAGGCATTTTCTCACTATAACGCAAGGACATCAGATCTCTGCCAAAATTTTGTACATATGTGTTCAGCAATTAGAATATAAAGCTTACAAAAAGTGTTTTAAAATATTAGTGTTAGGACCTAGAGTCTGCCCCACCTGAATTTACAGTCAGCTATGATTTAATTGAATAAATGTGAAATGTGACATTTCAAAATCAAAACACAGCACAAGTGTTTTTATGTGAATGCACAGTATCTTTCAAGACTGACTTTAGAAATTTCATTTTTTACATTGCTGTGCATTTTAAGCAGGCCGTGTGGTGGGTTTGTATGGCAATTCTCCATTACTGCAGACATGAATGAGCTTTTTGTTTGGTTTCCAAACTTGTTTTCCAAAACGTATGTTGCTTGGTTTCCTGGATTTGGTTTAAGCATTTTTCCTCTCTTTAAACTTTTGCTGTAAGAGGAAATCACTTTTGGGTGCAGGTACACCAAGAGAACCTTGTTCCAGGATCTGTTTTAGTAGCTACAAACCTTGCTGCAAACCTATTTACCTATAATCTCCACCTCCCAAACTCAAAAAGGCCAAATGCTCTATATGCAACCATGTGGATACCATAGATTCAAGCTTTACATAAGATTTTGTAGATATAATGGAATTAAATACAACATTTTCAGACAGGAACTGAAGTAGTTCACTTTGCAGATCCTTTAAAAACAGTACCACTTCCATAAAAACCAACATGGAAATGGTTAAAACCCATTTGTTTCTGAAAGAAGCCGACCTCCTCTCTCTCTCTCTCTGTAATCAGGGTGAAAGTAATATCCTGAAAGTGGCTGACCACTGACATGGGATCCAAAAGGATCGTCTCGAGAGGAGGAAGGGAGAGGCTGTGTGTGTGATAAGTGTGGTTTATGTTTCAAAGGTCAGAGGTTTCAAAGAATTGTTCTTTTCCAACATCAATTTCAAAGGCTTTGTCTCACAATGAAATGTTTGAAATGTCTGAATCTGTGAAGAAAATGCATTTCTGCCTTGCAAAGAATGCAAAATAAAAAAGTATCCTGTAACATTTAAAAAAATAACCTTGATGATTTTGATTATGCTGTAAATAACTCACCTTTTTCTTGCTGCAATAGATCTGCCATTTTTTCTCAGCAGGCAAAGCAAACATGGCTTCTCTGTTCTTGTCTGTGAGATCCAGTTCATCCTGAGAAAAGGAGAGGACATGACAGCTGAGTCACGCGTAACATTATATATCTATAAAAGCCATTCTATTAATTTCATTTTTTACTAGACTTCCAGATTAAAGCATTTACAATTCAGTGTGCAAACCAAAATGTTCTCTTAATTTATTCTCCCTTAAGAATTCCTTTTCATTCAAGATGTCATTTTTATTTACTGCCAGAATAGAGCTTTTAACAAGATAAGATATTTATCAATGATATACAGTGAGAATACATGACTGATACAAAGGCCAGTTTTGAAAATTAAATTACTCTGATTACTGATTACTCAGTGTGTTTGAAATTATTTCTTTTTTCTTTTCTTTTTTGGTGAAAAATATAAAAGATTTATGAAAAATGTTTTGTGAAAAATACTAAACCAGTTACCTTTTACAGAAGGCAGGGAAAAAAGAGAACTACACAGATTGTAAATTACAGAGTGAAATGGAAACAAACTAAAAGCCAGTAGGAGAATATAGCCAAAGTTCCATTCAAGGCATTTTTGAGAAAAAATATTTAGCGCTTCAAATATTTTACCGATATAGCTGATGGAAATGCTAATTATCGATAACCTTTTGTAAATGTTGACACAGTATTTTTACATTTAACTTTAGCGCATACTTCAAATGTCGCAAAAAATGTTTGGAAACCCCTTTTGTTTATTTACAGTTTAACAGTTTATTTACAACACAGAGTCACAAACGATGAGGGTTGATATCAGCAAACGGGTACATCAAAGGCAAAGACATAAGAATAATCCAGGAAGGTAGCGTGGGTTGACAACAGGAAATCCAATGCAAAGGCAGACAGGGAAATTTGAGATTACACAATGGCTGGACACAGGTAGAAAACAAGACAAACGGAGACAACAATGAAACACCATGACAACAAATGAGCAGGGCGGAGACATAAGTTCATTGATTAAGTCCAGACATGAAAGAATGTGTGCGAAGGGATGCCCACAGCATATGTGGATGGCTGCACACAATGGCAATTTGAAGGCCGGAGCAGGCGTGGTCTGGCTCAACAACAACCCCTGCCCTCCGCAACAATTCAAATTAGGCCAGCACTCATCACAATACGCAGAAGTAGCTGCCATCCTCATCACCCAACAGCACGCAGCATCTCACAACATCAAAGAACTCGTCATCTGCACTGACTCTAACTATGCCCGTCTCAGTTTCACATGTCATCTAGCAGGGTGGAACCAGAACGGATTCAAGACAGCCAACAACAAATCTGTCAAACACCAGGAACTCTTCCAAGCATGCGATGCCATCATCATGGAGCATGACATGCTCCCCTATTGGAAGAAGGTCAGAGGCCATTCCCGCCAACCAGGGCAGGACAAAGACCTCAACGATCAAACCGATGCCCTCGCCAAAGCAGGTGCATTGCACGGAGAGTCCTGGACATGTGAATCCCTCCCACCCAACCCGTCTGTTGCCATCGTCACCCGCCGCCAAACATGCCAAAAAGGGTGCCTAGTGTGCTGTCAATTCCTACCGACAAACCCAAATCACCGCGCACTGCTACAGAGGAAAGGAATGACTTTCCCATGGTCAGACCTTCAAATAGACTGGGTGGGACCCCTGCCACGATCAACGTGAGGCAACAAGTACTTCCTCACTGTGGTTTGCGAATTCACAAAGTGGGTAGAATGTCTTCCAGCTCCCAATGACACAGCAGAAAAAACAGCCTGCCTGTTAATGAACCATGTGTTCTCAAGATTCGGACTGCCACTGAGTGTCAACTCGGACTGAGGAACCCACTTCACTGCTGAAGTCATGCAGGAAATGTGGAAAACCCTAGGCGTACAGGCTAAGCTACACATAAGTCACCATCCCATGTCATCGGGACAGGTTGAACGACTTAATAAAACTGTGGGTAGCATGCTAAAGAAGTACGTGGCTGCCAATCAAAAGGATTGGGATGTCAAGCTGCGGCTGGTACTAATGGCCATCAGAGCCAAGCCCCATCGATCCACAGTACCCCCATTTGAGATGATGACAGGGCGACAAATGACTCTACCCCTGCATCTGCTATACCACCCCGGAGACATGAACCTTGCTACTGCGTACACCACCCACCAGTACCCCGAAGAGTTGCATCAGCACCTGAGAGCGACTATCGCGTTTGCACAACAACAGCTCCAAAGCAACGCGGAAGGTCGCAAGGCCTACTACGACAAGAAGGCCTCACATCAGGAACTCAATGTCGGAGACAAAGTGTGGTATTACAACTTCGCCCAGCCACGGGTGAACAGTCCTACCCGCCTGTCAAAGAAACTGCTACCCCGCTGGACAGGACCCCACGAGATCACAGACAAGCTCTCGCCGGTGGCCTATCGGATCCAGATCAAACAAGGGCGCAGTGAGCCAGTACTCAAAATTTTCACAGATCGATGTCCCTAAGGGCTCGACTCTCCCTATTGACGATTCGGCTGTACATCACCTTACCGATGACAAGAATTAGGCCTTCAACAGCCTTCCTTCCGCCTTGATCCAGAAAACTAAAGGATTAAGGGCAATGAACGCAATGTAATCCAACTCGGGCTGATACCGCCCCAAGTTCACTCTAGCCATTACCCAAGGTCCAAAACTTTGCACCACCAGTCAGTGACCAAGGGAAATGCGTTTGTGTTGCTGTGTGCCTGCTCTCTCTCTCCTTGTGCCTGTTGTTCTAGTGCCCGCCGACGTTCGCACCGGGAACCTCGACGAGCAAAAGGGGGATTGTGGGGAACCAACCACATAGAATATGCAGCATCATTAATTCATTCCCTCACTGCTCAACATAGAAACAAGGATCAAAACTTGTAACTGGCGCAAGTTGTCTGAAGGAACTCCCTCCTTTGGAAAGGGGGAAAAATACCCCCCTGGCATGTTTACAGCTCCCAAAGGGTTATCTGCTATTCTCAGACACACTGACCAAGCATCGAACTCGGAATGATGGACTCCAGTGACTCTTCGGACACTAACACAATTAACACACAAACGCTAAAGTCACGAGGATCGAGACCATCTGCTTTTCGAGTGTGAACTTTGACCATCGGACGATGTAAATTTCTAACAAAGGACAATCTACATAAACAATAGCCTGATTTACTTGCTGGGAACTTCCAAAACGGTTCGGCACGTGTGTGCGAGTGGTGACCCAGGTCACCGCAATTTCAGGCACACATTCCTGCCCATCAGGAATGGGTGCACTCCGCGCGCTTCTTCTACCTCAAGAACAAAGAGACATGGGTGCAACACCCTCACTAAAGAATTAATATGTATCATATATTACGTTCACGTATTCAGTGTTGTTTCTTGTATTGCCATCATGATTACTGAATTTGAAATGTGTGTGTGTGTGATGAACGAACAAACGAATGAATGAAACTTAGGAAGGATGTTCTTTTTATATAGGCATGAGGGGTATCAAAAGATAGATTTCAGTGTGTTGAATCGCTTCCTGAGCAGGAGAGATCGATATCTGTAATCAGAAAGAAGTTATTAAACTTTATTAAAGTTAGATATCAAACTTTTGTCACCCCCTCTTCCGAACTGTGTTGAGTACATGTAAATACCCTCAGAATATGCACTGCGATGGGACCAATGGCAAAAAAGGGACCGCCCGCAATGCTCACGAATGGGCCCTCACACTTCGTGGGAGGGACGAAATCCCACAGGTTAAAAACATGTTGAGCTGTTCAAAGCGAGAGCGCAAAACAACAACACCAAGGTGCGAGAACCCATCCTCAGCTGAAACAACATCATCCGTGCATGCTCAAAGACCCGCAACTCTATATCTTGGAAGGAAGGAAAGCAGCAGCGCAGCTCCGCAAAGCAACGCAGAGAAACTTAGAAAAGTTCAAGCCAGCCGATCGTTGTCAAGAAACCGGACGCCTCCGCTCCCTCCTTCGTAGACAATACTGTAAGAACTGTTTTCAACTACAGAAGATCCAAACAAGTCAACTGCAACGAACTCTCCGAACCCATCTGCTGCGAGAGCAAGGACACCCAGAACCCGCTTCAGACTAGAGCTGTTTTCCTTTCTTTGCTGACGGTGCAACTCAGACCTGAAGTTAAAACTAGGGACAAACTCTCTGCTAAAGTGTTTCTTGCCGGTAGTGGTTTCAGAGTACTAGCAAATCTCAATAACTTTGTTTCCCATCTTTAGACAGTGTGAGTGAACGTGTGTGTGAATGTTTTGTGTTAATCCTAGGTAGTAGTGTTTGTAGAGTAGATTAGTTTTCAACAAATAAATTGTGTTTCATTTATTAAGACCTAACTGTCTTGTGTATTGTGTTTGGAAAGTCAACATTGCCAATAGATCCTAAAGCTGCTCAGATAGGAGACCCATATAGTTCTTTAGTTTGTTGGCCACAGATTAAAGTAACTGTTTAAATATACTTATTGATTAAGATGCTGGACATATTAATTAACTAAGTGTATTTCAGGTTTCAAACTTATGATAAACTGCAATCGGATGACTCTTTGAGCTCATTTGCATAGACTAACCATAGAGCCAATGTAAAGGAAAAATTTTAAATGTAAGGTTATTCCCCAAAATCGATTAATGAATTAATTTGTTAATTGATTTCCCTTTAAACCCTACACCTAACCTAACCTAACCCTAACCTAGCATCCATCCAGAGCTCCTCTGTGGGACTCAAGGCACAATTGTCCCTCATTAACATTTGTTACCCCGCCCATCAATTTAAAAAGAAAAAGAAAAGTCACTGGATGACTATACTCATTTTTTTCCCATCGCATTATAATAATGTCACCCTGACATTTTTCATTTTACTTTAAAATGAAAAACATGTTCGTCACAGATGAGGTGCATTCAAGTAATTGCCCTAGAAATGATGCAGCTTGAATTCGAATTTAGTTAAATTTAATTTAATTTAATTGGTCTAAACCCTATTGACGTGTAGGAATTGGCAATTTGTACAACGTACGATTTAGCAAAAATGAGGTATGAGGTCATACTACCAATTTCTACCAATTAGCCACCTCATAAAATGTGCATGAATTGCAGTGAAACTGAGTTGATACTTTAATTATTAAATGAAAACTAAATCCTAATCTTCTCAATTAAGTTCTGAATGACACACAACCCTCAGATACCTGTAATTTCCGGGAGCCTTGTGATTGTGGTTTTATAGTTACAACTAAAAATGTTTCATGTTTAGAATCTGAGTCAGATTTACTACTGTCTTCTTACGCACAAAGCATCACAAACAGGTGACGGAGGTTACAGGCCTCTCACCTGTCTTTGCCCGTTTCCTTCTTGAAAGCAGTGTCGCAGTAATTCATGCGGTCCTCTGTGGTGACGTAGATGTGTGCGTGTGGGTAGTTTTCCACCGCTTGCCGCAGCATGTTGTACACAATGCCCTTGCCATCCTGCCTCATGTTGCGCAAGGGTCCCCACACCACATAGATTGTCTCATTCCCCTGGCCAAAGAAATGCTGGGGTTTTTGAATTAGCAGAGGAACGCTAGTGTGAGACACCACTCTCAGGTCTGTCCTGCGGCCCACGTCCCTCTCAAAGCCACGAGTGGGTGCATTGTTCATTCTCCAGATGCAGGAGGACTGGTCGATCTCTGCTCCTGCCTCACGCCCCAGCATCTGGCCAGAGCTGGACACTATACTGCAAACCTCGCAATGCAGCTTCAACGGCTAAAAGAGAAAAAAGGGAAATAGCAATTTAGCATCAGTGGTTCATTTAAATCATGCACTGCAAGCTTTTACTTGTGTAGAGCTTTTCAAAATACATATTTTATTATAATTTAAATACTGTATACAAAGGTTTTTGCTTTTTGAAATACTTTTTTTGCTCACCAAGGCAATATTTAACAAGGCATGGTATTTATTTAATAAACAAAATAGTAGAAAATGCAATAAATGTAATATGATTTTTTGCAATGTATTCCTGTAATAGAAAAACATTTTTTTAAGCAGCCATTAGTCTAGTCTTCAGTGTCACATGACCCTTCAGAAAGGTTTCTTGAATACCAAATTAGCATATCAAAATTATTTGGATTATCAAAGGTGAAAATAGTTAATGCTTTATATATTGTCCCAAAAATATTTTGCAGTATTAAAAATGACTTTACTGTAAGCTTTGAACTATTTATACACACACACAAACACACATCACAAATTCAAAATACACCTTTAAGCAATAAAACTTAAAAAAGTTAAATACACTGTATTTGTGGATTTACTTCCTAATTCCACATTTATGTTCCTGGACTAAACAACAATGAATCTTCTGCACCTTTCATCTAAAACTTGGTCTAACAACTTTATCCATTCAGTGGTTTGTGGCATTGAGGTGATGAGAGTTGATGCTGTGTGCTTTCAGGGGCAGCCAAGTGTGGTATTATTGTGAATGTTACTGCTATATTCAGTTCTTGTTTGGGTCACACATCCCAATGGATGAGAATCCACTTTTACAGTGGAAAAAAATCTGAAGCTTTATCAGAAACTCATATCATAGCAAACTGTTACTCCATTAAACTGAAGTTAAACTGAACTCCATCTCAAATAATCAGGTGGTCCTGTATTCACCTCAGAATTTTGTGAACAAAACTCTTGCAGTCTGTGAAAGTCTGCTTTGACAGTACCCTTAAATACTTGCCCCTTCTAACCAGCAGTGTAATGACTAATCATCAACACCATGGCATTAAATCTATCACCCTGGTCTTTCTATTTATCCGCCTAGAATACCAAGGGGATGCTGAGTGCCATGAGTTTGGCCTAACAAATTAGAGCATGTTTGCCCTGCTTGGCTGATCTGCAAATCTGAGCACAAATTACTATTGCTCAAGACAGGATAATGGCAGCAGGGGCCAATCAATAGCTTATGACTGACCAGCAAATCAGTTACAATTAGGAAGTAATTTGAGTTACGCCTCTTTAAACGTAACATTACTCACATTATTCTCTGGGGAACAAAGAACTGATAAGAGAACCACTGTATCACGGTGAACAACAATTGCAGTAAGCCTTCACACAAACACTTAGTGCTTGGCAAATGATAGCTATTTGGCTTCCAAACGTGGAAATGAGATTATGTGTATCAGCATTTAAAAGAAATGGAAATTAAAAAAAATTTAAAAGATTGTTTAAAAAGACAGGCGATTGGCTAAATCTGTATTGTTCTGACTAATTTCATTTAAGCAAATTAAAGTTTAATTAAGTATCTACTCTATATTTGTAACGTTCCATGTCTGTTTAGTTTCGGTTTTTGAGTTCATGTTTGGTCTGTTCCGTGTTCCCCCCGTCCTTGTACTTTGTTGGTTTAGTTTTGCCCTTATATGGTCTTTCCTGTGTCATTATTAGTTGAGTACCTTCCACCTGTGTTTCCCCAGCTGTGTCGTGTCTAGTTCATTAGTCTTGTGTATAAATCCCCTGTCTTTTGAGTTCTAGGTTGTCAGTTATTGTAAATGTATAGTGTGTGTAACTCCATTCTTTGATCATTGTTTATATTAAAAGATTGTAACCTTCTCCAGCGACTCTCCATCCGTGCTTACCCTTTACACAACTGTAACAATATTTTTATATCATTACTATTTTTTCATTTTTCAAACTAAACCAGGTTTATTGCATCACTATATAAAACCATGGCACCTCTTCAGAAAAGCCAGTCATTAGCAAAAATGGTCAATATTAGGTCTGTAGGGTAGACTTGTCACGAACGAGACAGGAATGTGCGGATCCATTTGCAAGCTTCTTTAATCGTGGTCAGACAGGCAGGGTAACAACAGGAGCAAACAAAACAATAAGGGCAATCCAAAGACAGAGTCGTAATTCCAGGGGAAAAAAAACAAAAACAAAAAACAAGGTAGGCAGCAATCAGTCAGGAAAAACAGAATAAACAGGCCAAGAACAAAAACAAACACAGGAGTTTAGAACTTAGAAATGCCTCACATGGGAAATCAAGACAAATCAAGAAAGTGTGCTGAATTTATACTGGAGGGAAGGGGTGTGTGATTAGTCCAGGTGTGATTGTCATCAGTCCAGGGATGACTGTGGGTGAAGTTCTGGCTGGAATGCCCTCTGGTGGATACAACAAGGGACTCCAGCTGGATCTCATGACATAGCCCCCTCCCTAGGAGCGGATTCCAGACGCTCCAACCACCATCGTCCAGGAGGATGGTGAAGCGGAGGCGGAGCTGGGGAATGTACAGGGGACCAGGTTTCGGGAAGAGGAGAAAGGCGGTGAAGTTTTGGAGGACCTGGGCCGTGGAGCAGAGGTAGAGGCACACGGGAACTTGGCTGTAAAGGCAGAGCAGGGACCCATGGTGGTGCAGGTAGGGCTGGTGTCTCTGAAATTTGCCAGGGCTTAACATGGGAAGCAGAAGCTCCTCCAAAGAAGATGATGGCAGGGAGACCCTCCAGGGCGGAGCCGGTGGGACTGGAACGAAGAGCACAGAGAGTTCAATTATGGCCTCTGAGGTGGTCCTGAAGGCCGGGGCAAGTCCGGGAGGAAGTTTAGCAGCTTCTGGGCCGAGATCTTTGTGGAGTGATAATTCAATAGCCTCAGTAGCTGGCTTAGAGAAAGGTGAAAGTTCAGTGGCCTCCCTGGCCGGGTCAGAGCGAGGCAAAAGTTCAATGATGGCCTCCATGGCTGATTCAGGACAGGATGACAGCTCAGTGGCCTGAATGTCCAGTTCAGTGCTAGGTAAAAAGTCAATGACGCCTGCATGGCCAATTCAGGGCAGGGCAAGAGCTCAAAGGCCTCTGTGACTGGTTCTGGATCAGACAAAAGTTCAAAGGTGACCTTCATGGCCGGTTTGGGGGTCAGGTTTGAACCTCAGAACAACCCTGTTGAACTGGCACGGAGATTGTGCAGCCACCAGCGGGGCCCTTGGAGAATCCACGAACGAAGTTGACATCTCCAGAGGTTGTGCAGCCACTGGCAGATTCTCCATGGTCAGGACCGGGATAGATAGAGGCAACAGAACAGGCTCTAGAGGTGGTACAATAACCAGCGGATCCTCTGGTGAATAAATGGCCTTAGCCGGCTCTGGCGGCTCGGGCCACGGCAAATCAGGAAGGCTGACAGGTTCAGGTAACTCGGGCCATGGCAGATATGGGTCACAGTCTATTTCACAGTGTTTCTCCAGGGAGCAGTGAGCGGCCCACACACTTAAAATGGAAACGGCCACGACAGGAAACATAGCGGAAAGGGGAACCATCTCTACAATGGCCTGTGTGGAAGCCATAGTCACTCCAGCGGCCCTTACAGACATCAACGGGAAGTCTGTTAAACAAGATATCAGTCTATCGTACCTTGGAGCAGCCTTGAATTCTTTAGAAGCAGCACTCACAATGCCCGGGAACAGTAGGGTTACGTCCGTGGTGGCTGAAGAAAGGGGCGCTGGCTCAGGGATGGTAGCCATCTTGTGTACAGGCTCGGGCTTGGCGACCATCTTGAATTGTGGCTGTGGTTCTGAAGTGGTGGCCATTTTGTTTAGCGGCTGGGACTCTGAAGCGGCAGCCATCTTGTGTGCTGACTGAGGCGTGGCGTTGGGGATAAACTTTGGGTTATTGTCCCTCTACACAAATAGAGGAGATGTCCTCTTCCACCTCTCCCACAGTAAATGCAGACCCACAGAACAGTAACACAAAGTCTATATATTAAGTCAAAGACCAGTCTGGATCTTCCTCTGGTAAACAGAGACTGATCTCCGGATCCAGTCCACTCCAGAAACAGTCCTTAAGTAGTGTTTCATCTCCAGGTACCAAATGACTGTATGTAAGGAACTCTTCCACATATGTTTCAATCAGTCAACCTTCTTGAAAGATAGCACAGAGTCTCTTCAAAGGAGTACACTTAGTACCTTGGTGTGGAAGCCCTACGAAAACTGCTGGATCCTTCGAGGCGAGGTCTTCTGCCACGAAGGAGACAGGGACGTGCGGATCCATTTGCAAGCTTCTTTAATCGTGGTCAGACAGGCAGGGTAAATACAGGAGCAAACACAACAATAAGGGCAATCCAAAGACAGAGTCATAACTCCAGGCAAAAATCAAGGCAGGCAGCAATCAGTCAGGAAAAACAGAATAAACAGGCCAGAAACAAAAACAGGAGTAATGCTTAGAAATGACTTACAGGGGAAATCAAGACCTCACAAACAACTAAGGGAAAGTGTGCTGAATTTATACTGGAGGGAAGGGGTGTGTTGACGATCTGAAGGTATGTGATTAGTCCAGGTGTGATTGTAATCAGTCCAGGGATGAATCTTGGGAAATGGATTTTGTGACTGTGGGTGAAGTTTAAGCTGGAGTGCCCTCTGGTGGATACAACAAGGGACTCCAGCTGGATTTCATGACAAGACTACAGCTACCTTGAGTTTTGCCTCATGAGTACAGGGTTTCTTGTAAAATTGTCTAAATCACATCAGCTAACCAACTGGGATGCCTCACGGTTCACTGTGTGGCCTGCTACTCTTCTCGATATACACACATATCTCACTATGACCAAACCACATTTTCTCTTTCTGTTTTTTGTTTCGTTCCTCAACCCGTTTTGCTATATAGGCATGAATATTTAAAAAAATGTATCAGCTATTTTGTTGATAAAAAAGAACGAAGAAATGAAGCTAGAACATTTTTGTTTGTTTCAGTGTAAATTACAATTTTACATTTACATTTACTGTTGAAGAAAAAAACATTTAAATGATGTTAAATCCTGATTCGCACATAAAACCTCTTTTGATTTTACCTCTATTAGTTACCAGTAGCCACCTGCATCAAATTTAAGGCTTTGACGCTTTCATTCCGTACCACATCTGGATCCAATCTCTCCTACCAACATGAAATCATTTAGGGGAACTGAGAGACATTTCAGAGTAGCTGTAGACTCTAGCTTGTCCTTCTATTAAGACTCAACTTGCTGCTGGACTCACAGCTTACACTGATCTACACATATCGATTGGTTGGTTGGACCAGGAACACACTGTCATTGAGTTGGTATTCATTAAACCGTTGTGAAGCATCTGGGCTGTGCCTGGGTTTCATATGCCAATCTGGGCAGAAAAACAAAGAAAATATGTGCAGACAGTAGAACACACAGGAGAAATAAAAAGTGATTTTATGTATACTGTATGAATTAAAATGCACTGCTACAATATCATATATTTGCATTTACAATAAAGTAGTGTACAGCAGCACTAAAATATAAAGCAATGGGTTATTATGTGAAATATGAGCTTATTATATGTGCCCCTAATAAAATATTATGCTAAAAATATCAACAGTAAATCCTCCCCTAAAAATTCAGAAGCAAATTATACCTGTTAGAGGAGCTCTTTTGACAGTTACAATAAAACATGTTGATAAGTGAATACCAGAGTTTGTGCATAATGTTTATGTTATAGGTTCATAGGTCTGATTTATGACTGGGCTTCATGCATTAACACTTTTGATCTACAGCCACACACAGAGTTCAGCACCTCTGTATATGTTAAATCAGACTAAAAACAAGGTCATAAAGAGAGAGAGAGACACCAAATGCAAATAGCAATGACTAAGTAAGTGTGTTACAAAGCAGAACAGAGCTTTTATTATAAAAATAGTAAGACTGATTAAAGAAACAAGCACGTTTGTCCTAGATTTTTCAGTTGTACTTTAGAGACAGTATTGAGTAGTAACAAACTACATGTAAATTGCAATTTATTTAACATGCAATGAGTGGTAATTAATACGCTTTCATCAAAATTTCAAAGAAACTTTATCTGTCTAGATGCTGTTTAAAGGAATTGCTTAGCCAGAAATTAAAATGTTTGCTAAAAATGTACGCACCCTCAGGCCCCTTAAGATGTAGATGAGTTTGTTATTTAAAGAAATATAGCATAACATCACTGTCTCACAAATAAATCATCTGCAGTCAATGGGTGCCGTCAGAATGAGAGTCCAAACAGCTGATAAAAACATCACAATAATCTACAGGTACTCCACAAGTCTCCAGTACATCAATTGATATTTTGTGAAGCGAAAACTGCATGTTTGTGATAAACAAATCCATCAAGGTGTTTTTAACATTTGTTTTTAACTACTGAATCTAGCTAAATTATGAGTCCTCCAAGCAAAAACTGTACTAAACAAATCTTTTAGTGGATTGTAAGAGGACATGTTATTGTGAATTATGCACTAGGAATTATAAATTATCGTATAAAATATCGTTTTGGCCAGAAGCAATTGTTTCAAGTTGCACAAACACATACCTTTTTTCTTCACAAGATATCAATTGATCGACTGGATTATTGTGATGTTTTTATCAGTTGTTTTGGACTCTCCTTCTGACGGCACCCATTCACTGCAGAGGATCCATTGGTGAGGATCCATTAAATGTCTCAGAAGCTGTTCCACTGGACAAAAAAACTCATCTATATCTTGAATGGCTTGAGATCCTTTTTTAGCAAATTTTCATTTTTGGGTGAACTATTTCTTAAAGGGACATCTCTTTCCAATTATTACAAAAATCTTATTGTGCATGACATCACATATATGATCAATTAGAGATTAAAAATAGAATACTAGATCACCTAAAAAGTATAATCTAAGCTTTATATCTGTGTCAGTTGTAATGAGTGACTCATTACCTTTTACAAGTAATCTACCCTGCACTGCTGGAAGACATAAACAAATGGTTTGCATTGTAGGATCCTAATCAGTGAGGGATGGATACACAAAGACAAATACAATTCGCTAAGAGAATGAACAATGAGCTTTTTAAAATATGCACACGTCTTGTGCAAGCCTGAACCACTATTTGAGTCAAATTTATTCTCATTTCATTTTGTTATGAAAAGAAATGGCATTTGGTACTGTAATTACTGCACTATTTAATTCTCTCACAGTGCTTATACAATGATGATAAACAAAAGAGCAAGAGAAAGACAGAAAGAGAGAGAGAATTCTTTTTTCACTTGTTATTCAAACCAGAGATTGAATACAATACTTCAGACCACTGCAACCCTTCATAAACTCTTCAAGCATTTTTTTTAAATGTGCATAGCATTTTGAGAACTGAATTAATGCTGCCTGCCTCGCTCAGCAGCCTAACTCCAGTGAACATAATAAAACCTAAAAACTAGCCCTGATTCACCTGCCAAAACAAACACGTTCTCTGTGACATGATCCAGAAGAGAAGATGCATAAATTAAGACTGGCTTTATGACTGCTGGATTAAAGTTTATTTACCATAAGCTCTATTTACCAGGAATAAAGTGCATAAACAAAACTTGCCAAAATTAAAAATCATAAACAAGTGAAAAAAAAGAGAAACTATGATTAATGGGCCACTGCTGGCTGATTATGTTGCACTTGCAAATTTAGTATAGTGAAAGATTAATTTTCCACTGCTTGGAAAGACAAAATAAATGTAATTCCACTTTTGTTTTGACTCCATTGTCATGTTATACATTCAGAATTAATTAGTAAATAAGTCAAAATGTGCATATGCTATATTTTAACGGAATTTAGTGCAAATTAATATTTAATAAAAGGAGGCAAATGCAATTATAAAACTTAGTTCAAATTTCAGTTTCAGTCATAAAAGTCTTATTTTTATTGGATATATGCTTTTATGCTCTTAACATTTAATATCTACATGTATAGAGTATTGTGTAGGTCCTTGAACAAAGTATCAATACAAGGCTTTCCAAATCAGCATAAAAGACAATATAAATACACACAGTATTAATTAGTACACTCATACTATGTGATATCATTGTTGATATAATCAATAGTAATATAGAACTGCCTAACTTTGAAATTTGACATTAGAATGCTTAAGAACTATTCTATGAATTATTCATTAAGAAAATTACACATTTATTTGTGCACTTTCTGCCAAACAGTGGGCCTCCACAGGAGTCTGTTCCACCACTTCATTTGAGGCCAAAAAAGTCATTTTAATATTCATGTGTGAAGGTAATATTATGCACCGAAGGTTGGATAAAACGTCCTCTGTTGACAGAGCCTAGTTTTTAAGCATATAGCACTATGTCCTTGGCACGGCTATCAGCCTAAACATCACTCATTGTTAAAGGGCAAGTCACATATTTCCGTCAAAATAAATGTCAGTGGAGGCACATTTATGGTCTCTGATAAGATTAAGTCATGTAGGAACATAATCCTGTGCTGATAATATACACTAATGACATACTCAATCAAATACCCCTGGGTTTACTGCAAACAAGGACAAAAATAGACTAGAAAGGGAGAAAAAAAGATTATACACCAAGTCAATTAAATCAAAAACAGCCACAGCACAGATTAGACTAATAGTGCATTTTAAATGGCATATACAATGCCTTCATAGGGAGCTACAAAGGAAAAATAATCATGGCTGATCTGAACCAAAAAAAAGAAAGGGAAAAAAAACACTTCAAAGGGAACTTTGAATTGAAAAATTTTGTAGGGTTCAAATGATGGACAGTGTGAGAAGTTCTTTCTCTGCATTATTTCGTCATGAATTTGTACAATGTTTGCCAGGTAACGTCAATCAAACCATCTGCGCCTGAAATAAGCTTTGGTTGAGTAAACTAAATGGTGTGAAAAAGAAAAATACTCTATCGCTGTGTCTCAATTAAGTATTAATAATAATAGCTTGCTTTTGTTTTCGTAACTGATTATTGCTGTTGCTGACAGGCTGTAAATTCTTTTGCTATTTTAATAGAGGAGTTAAAAGAAAACACGGTTACACTTTATGTTCTGTAATTAAACAATTAAGCACTAACTAAGAAACATTCATTAGCATGCATGCTTACTGTAAGGTTAATCGTTTAGTTTATGTTCAGTTGTGCATGATTTACTGTTATTGCTATGGTAAGTACATGTAACATATAACAACGGCACGGAAAAATAAAGTGTTTAACAATTTAAAAACATTTTATTTTAGTTTGCATCCTAAAGGTTTATCGCCTACATCATAATTCAATATTAAAGAATTTTCACTTAAAGGAACCGTATGTAGAATTGACGTCTTGTGGTTGAACTAGGTATTGCAGTCCAAATTCAACCCGGCCCCTCCTTCTCAGACTTGACGCACACTCAGGTTGCCATGATTGACGACACCATCAGGAACGAACACACATGACAATGAATTAAATGAAATGCACTGTATTTTCTGCCAAGCAGGCAACCTGGAAGCCGAAACACTACTGACTTCGTGATTGGGAGATAGATGGAGGGTGGTGCTTCAGACCAAAACAAAACATGACAACATAAACATCAGTTGAGGGCTGCAACTGAGCTTTTTAAATGAGAATATCCAGGCTGTACTACTACTGTCAGTGATATGAGTACTTGAGATTAACATGTTTTCTTAATGCCTGTTGAACATAACAGAGACATTTTATGATTAGTACAATACATTTCTTACATACGGTTCATTTAAAATGTATTATAGTACAACAGTTTTTGACAGGAGGAAATCATGTCAGTTATGCTTAAGTCAAATCATTTTCATTTTAATTGCACATTTGCTTCAGATCTATCTGAAAGTATCTTAAAGAGGTCTTATGATGCTATTTTAATGATCATTATTTGGTGTGTTTGATGTAACAGAATATGTTCACATTATTTTTCAAATACTGTACATTATTGTAGCGCAGTCTGCTCTGATGAACGGAACACCACAATAGCACATTGGAAATGTAATGCCCCTTATTAAGTAAATATGAGGACAGTTAGTAATGTTTCATGCACACACACAACACGACATGCTACTCTACACTGCATTTTTTTTAATTAAGTTTGGATTTTTGCTTTTTTATTTTTAACAGCCTTAGTGCACAGCCATCCTTGTGCTCTCGAAGGACCCAATTCCTTTTAGAAAGTAAAAAAACTTTCACATTTCTTTTTTTCAGAAAAAGTGTCCATCTTGCAACTGTCCTCTGTTACAGTCACCCTGGTTTTGTCTTAAAGTCCATCATTCACATTGAAAGCATGCAAGAATGTGTAAGGACGATAATTTAGGAGTTACTGACAGCTTACTCAGCAACCTGTCTGAAAGCACACAACCTGACATGTCACCTGACAGAGGGGCACAACCTTAACCTTTCTGACCTCATGGGACACCATGAATGATTCATGGGACACACAACACGCATTTTGCTGACACTTGGCCCTATGTTACCTGCAGGTAGGAAAGAGACGTATTGATGTTGGACATTTTTCCAAGCGCTAAAAGCCTTCGCTCACTCCCTGCAGCTTTGAGACAGATTGAAAAAAAAAAAAGCTCTAAAGTCTAGGTTGCTTTTAGAACACTGATTGTGTTGTTTGCGTGGCTGATGGGCCATTGTGGAGCGGGTCCCTGTTGAGCCAGTTACTTGTGATTCATGTGTTTCTAAGGTCTAGAAAAGCAAAGTTGCTTGAAATGCAAATTGATATGGTTGGGCTCTGGGCAGCTGTGTAGACGGTTCGGATGTTAGAATACCGTAATGTTCATTGCTGCTGATATTGTGTAACTCAAGAAAGAAAGTGAATGATACACCACATTAGTCCACAGCCCAGAGAAAATAAGACAGTATTTTTTTCATTAAAGCTGGGATGAGAAACAACAAAAAGAATATGCTGCATCTGCGAATTCACTTTGTCAAGCTACAACAGGAATGGAAACAACAATATTTTGGAAAAAATATATATTTGCAGGTCTACGCAGTTCTAGCCTCAGACGGCAAGATTTATTTGCATTTTGACATACCATGAATATTTTGTTCCTGTATTAATTTTAAGACACTAAAACATTTCACCAACCCAAAATATTTGGCTTATCAGATTCAGGAGGTCGGAATCATTGACCTAAAATGTATAGTTTAGCTAGCACATATCTAACGACACATTTTGAATGTGTCAGTGTCTATTTTGTACACACAATGACTACATTTACACAAATAATGTGATTTTTTCCAACAATCAGAGTAAGGACTTAATCACATTATGATGTTCACATGTCAAGAGCCGAAGCTCTTCACTCCCTTTAACATGCAATTTTCATTATTCTTATTATTTGCAAAAAATGATGGTTCATTTTTACTGCCATTATTCACATACCCCAACACAGAGCACAAATGATGAACTCAGAAAGAGCAGGCATGTTAACTGGTCACTGTTTTCATTTATTTATGTCTAATGCAAAACACTATTACATGGTTGTATTGCATGCTTCCATGCCAAAGACATGTGACCGCAGTTTGTTTACCTGTGCTGCTGTCGTGTCATAGTTGTTGTTGCCATTATGAGTTAAATCATTTCACGCATTTCAATCGAAGCATTGCATTTACATAAGGTAAAGTTTAATAACAATATTTCCAAAATCTCATTATGATCGGAGGAATAGTTCACCCAAAAACAATTCTGTCATCATTTCCTCACCCTCAAGTAGTTCCAAACCTGTATGATTTTTTTTGTTCTGACGAACTCTAAGGAAGATATTTAGAAAAAAGTTAGTAACCAGGCTATTTTGGTCACCATTGACCTAAATAGTTGGAAAAAAAATTACTATGGAAGTCAATGGTGACCCAAAACAGCCTGAATGACTTAGCTCAGTACTTGAGTGAGCTCTTATCACAATTATAGTCCTCCACGCCCGCTCTGTCCTCAAAACTCTGTGTGTTTGATAAATTCCTAGAATATCAAAATCTACTGCAGATCCTTCTCCTATTTAGCACCCAAACTCTGGAACAATCTACCTAATACTGTTCGGGAGGCAGACACTCCGTCAGTTTAAATCTAGATTAAAGACTGTAATATTAGTCTGTCTCTCTCTTATTCTGTTTCTCAGTCCATATCCAGATCAGACGGTGGATCAGCACCAAGAGATGATGTCTACACCCCCGATGGTCAACAGAAACCAGAACACCTAGATAAGCTCCAGTGAACACTCAGATGAGCTTCCAGTGATTATAGTTGATTTGTTTAGGATCCTATTGAAACTGAGCTGATCTAGACCACAACGTCTCTGCATTCAATAATGAAATGCCTTTAGTTGAAAGTGTTTAATCTTGTCATTATACTACTGACACTCTATTCTCCAAATTAGATATTGTTCAGTGCTTTAAAACAATATGTTTTGTTAAAAGCACTATATATTTATTGAGCAAATGATGACAGAATTTTCCTTTTTGGGTCAACAATTACATCTGTTTTGGTCCGTGTGATTCCACCCATTGCCAGTTTACCCAATAAGACTTCAACACCCTGGGATGAAAGAAAATGGAAAACACAGTGTGCTGCAGCCATGGAAGCCATCAAATGAACTGCGTCAGAGATGACAGGTTCTACACAACATAAAATGCATAAATTGTGATCATTCCTGTTGCATGTAGCTGTCAATATTACATATAAAACCTATGTTTGCATAGGTTTAAATTGCATAGAGAAGGTGCTTATAGAACCTAGAAACATGTTTGAATAAATCTGCCATGAAATCCATAGTTTCTGTTTACAGAGCGAGATATAATTTAATTTCAGCTGCCAAAGAAATGTTTCATAAGCCAACTGAAAGGGCAAAAAAGGGTACAAGTTTAATGCAGAAAATAATTACAAAGAGACATATAAAAAGAAACTACTTGCACACTAAACACAAGTTAAACTGAAATACCTCCTTCAACACTTCAGTAAGTGTGAAAATAGGAACATTTTTCAAATTTCAAAGCCATTTTATTAGCTTTGCTATTGTAAAGTGAAAAAATTCACAATTTAAGAGCTCAGAACTGACTAAATATTGTTGTATTTTGAAAATATTTTCCAACCGGAAAATTAGCGAAATTTGAAAATGTTGCATAAGATTAAGAAAGTGGAATTAATTAGGTTTCTAGCTATATACTCTTCTAACCTAACAAGCCTAAAAGATGAATACTACTGAAGAAGCCTTGGTTTCATTGAATAATGACAGAAGCGGTAAACAGACTTACCCACCCAATCCATTTCAGTGTATGGCATAAGTTCAGAGCAAAGTATTGACAAGAACATCAGGAGAAAGATGAGAGGCATTCATCTTGCTATGAGCTGACAGACACAGACACTGATCTGACAGGTAAGCCTGCGCCACTGTGAATGTGAGGCGCCTGACTACAACACCCACACTCCATCATTTCAAACCAGTTTCTAACTTCTATTTATGAGAATAAAACAATTCAAATACAAAAAAAAAATTAATAAATAAATAAAAAAGTTATACTAGAGAAGCATACTAGTGAATGACCGCACATCCATATGTTTCTCTCTCTCTTCGTAATGCTTAATTGAACAGAATAATTGAACAAAAGTATTATATATGTAAAACATACAATGTCATATTTTAGTAGGATATAGGCTAACTTAGCAGGCTAATAAGCTAGAGGTGTCACGAACGGTTGCTGTGAAGCGTGCCTTCGCGCCTCTCAGCGGGGCAAGGAGCGGAGACAAGGAGGTTTCGAAGCAAAAAAACATTTATTAACTCAAAAAACACGGAGAACATAAAAGCTGACGGGGCAGCAACGCGACACAAACATCCACAG
>JAUMHI010000022.1:643913-656006 GCA_032359435.1 Enteromius unitaeniatus
CTGCTCTGTGTATATCCTTTTGAAGATTAAATGTTTGAAAAGAACTCCTACTCTCTCCGTGCCTTCCATGTGCACACATGTGACAAGCTGGTCCTCATTGAATTTAATACAATGATCACCAGAAAAAAGAAACTCAATCAGATAAAAACGAGCTGAGAGTAAATGATGGATGCAGTGTAGAAGTATATAGTGTTTCACCTTTCATGTTTGTTAATTCAATAGTGCTGAATACACCTACTCTTCCTGAAAAATAAAAGCACTGTTTGTTTTATTCATATTATGTTTCTTTGTAATTTGTATCTATTTGAATAACAAAGATAAAATGACAATGATGTTTATCTTTGCTCATTTTGGCCTAAATATCTGCCCTTCTTTATTTTATACTTTGTTACCTTGAAGGGCTTTGTTTTTATATTAAAAAAAAAAATAGTTTGTACTGCTCAGACAACTTGCAAAATAGTAAAATCAATGACAAAGAATCATAACATAATTGTGATATTTAAAAAAAAAAACAGAATCGCCCACCCCTGTACGCATCTACTTAAATCAGGTTCAAGTCAAATAGTTAAAAAATCGTTTCACACACACAAAAAAAATGAACCACGCCGAGAAGGTTAAAGGCAATCTGGCCGGCCCTGCCAGCGATGTGTCCCTTATTTACTTTTCAGTGAGTTGGCAGCCCTACATCAGAGCCAGAGATTGGCTGAATAAATTCATCAGTGGAAAAAGGGGAGTTGGAAAATGAGCTTATTTTCCCAAAAAAGTGTAGTGTTCCTTTAATGTCATCCAAACTGTATACAACAAACACCCGTTTATACCCATGGAAAGGCCTGAAGGGGCCAGGACAATTTTTAATATACCTCACGTTTCAAACGGGAGTAAAACACAGGCTAATTTTCATTGTTGGGTGAACTAACCCTTTAAGACACTAATGTGCCTTTGAATGACTAAATCAAACTAGAAACTCTTCGCTTTCAGTTGCTTGCCTCATGCATCATTAAGATTAATTTAATGCTTTGCATGCATTTGTAAAGTTGATTTTACATATTTATACCTTTTTCTAATTTTAACCCTGCCCTAAACCTATCCGTTTCTCAACAAGATAGAACATGTAAGAGCCAGATAAAAGTACAGTAACAGCAATTTCCTGCAAAAATGCACCACAAAATGTATTACAAATAATTTGTGATGCCTTCTATGTCTTGATGTCTGAAGCAAATTTCTTTACAATATGATATTTTTATGTGAGGAACAAATTTATCCTAATCACTGTGAACAATTCCGCAGTTAAATATCATCCAAATTATCCATGCCATGTGTACTGATGCCAAAGAGTCATCAAGCTTGTTAATAAAATAAAGCATAGTGGTACGTTTAGTGTCAGAACAACGGCACTAAAGGCACTTGATTATACTCCGGATTTTGAAGCCTTGCAAGTAAGATCAGGTTGTCTTTTCCACATTTTACTTCTTCTCTATTTTTGTATACCAATCTAGTTTATACTTCAATCTCACCATTGTGTAGTGCAAATATTGCTAGCGGCAAATTGCTTGTTAAATTCTTCAGTGTAAGTTGCTTTGGATAAAAGCATTTGCTGAATAAATAAGTAGCCTACATAACTCACTAATATCCTTAGTCTTCTGAAGGCATACAACAGTGAGGAACAGAAAGCAAAGTATCTTACATTTAATCTGACAAAGCAGCCAAACCTATTTGCATTTCAAATAAAAACGGTGCATTTTGAAGCTGAATAAGTAATGAGAGATTTTTCATTTTGGGGTAAAACTGTACTATAAAACATACAAAATTAAACGTTTAGTCTGAATAGAACGCAACATATTTTCACCACAATTTGTTTTTATTATTTTTTGATGTGTGTGCCTTATTACGAGTAAGAAGACTTGATTAATTTAATTACACAGCTTAGCTGAGGCAACATAAACTTCATCAAAATAGAGCCAGCAATCAGCTTTAAAAAATAATCATTAGATTTCAAAATAACATTGATGTTGTATAAAAGACCAAGACTCCTTGTTCATACTATAGGCATGCAGAGACATTGAGTAACACTGTTTACAAATCATCTAAATCAAAAGTGACACTTGGGTTGATGGTCCAAGATGTCATCATTATTCACAACATACTGTTTATAATGAAGGGGGTGGAAACATAGACCTACAATAATAACAGCACAGATTTGTGGCGCAGTGTATTAGAGGGTAAGCGTTGATTAATTCTGTGCTGACTAACAGAATCAAGCAACTGATGAGAAGAAATCTCTAAAACGGTTAAACGGTTCACCTCATTAATAAATTGGTATTTGATAAGCATCTTATTAAACAATAAAATTGGCCTGCAATACCTCAACGCCATCTCTGCAAAACAAAATCCGAAATCTTCCATTCTAAACTTTACTTCGTTAAAGAACACAAACAAAATTCAGTCTGGATTCACATCTGTTGTGTGCAAATGGATCAGAAGTGTAAATCCTCAAAAAGCCACACAAGCAGATGCCTGCAATATCTCTCCCTGGCCTCCTCACATTCCTGCTAAGCTACTTACCCACATCAACACTGTTACCCTTCCAAGCCAGATTACTAGTCAAATGAGATGTCATTCACTTCCTGACCTAGCTGTTTTTCTCCGCCTCCCAAACAAGGCTGAGCTACCAGTACAAAACTAAACATTGCCTGATGACACATCCAGACAACAGTCTGCTTGTAGGACATCCGAATGGAACAAGGACCAAATTGGATTTAATAAAGGGGAAATCGTCTTTATGGAAGGTTAACGTGTAAAGTGCTTGCTAATCCGTTTTACCTGCAACCTTTTAAGCTTGGCTTCGCTAAACAGCAAACCGTGCTTTGAAGTGTTGCGTGTGCCACATCTCTGAAACAAGGCTATTAAAAGAAGCAGTTCAGCCAAAATTTTTAATTGAGTCTCTCTTTAGTTATCCCTTGTATTGTGATGTCTGATACACCAAGGATTAAAAAAGTTACAAATTACAATTTCCCATGTACTGTATAACAACCTAAATTTGGGACAGGTTAAGCAGCATAATTATAGATAGTTATATAGATTGCACAGTCCAATCAGATTGCTTTTTATAGGCCTATGTTGTGTTTCGCAGCGTTTTTGAGTTCATGAATGCAGTGGCCAATCAGAGGTGCTTAGGTTAGTCAGTGAGTCCCTGTTTCTAAAACGTATCATTTATTTACAATTTGAAACAGTCGGTTATTATTGATATAACAGTAGTAAAGTATAGTTTAAATTTGCAACTACACGTACATGGTTAAATGTAAGCTGATGAACGCTTGTGGATGCCAATAAGGGAGCAAATATTGACCCTTAAAGGAAATGTTCATTTCTGACCCTGGCAGAGACGCATTACAATCATTTAAATTGACATTGAAGGCTTTTATAACAAAGACTATTAATCAAAGAATACAAAATTTTATTTTTACTGTATTTTTCAGTGAATAGGTGCAGAATATAATTGATAAGCATAAAATGCTTTAAAAAAAAAAGAAAAGAAATCTTAGCAACCCCTACACAAAATTGGCAAGCATAAAATACTTAGCAAACCCTATACAGTGGCATTAAGATGCATAATTCACCAAATCTAAAGTCTTTGTGTGTGTGTGAGCCGTGCTGGATTAGTCAGAATACAATATGTGTAGGGAAAGCTCATTTAAATGGCATAAATTGAACTAATACCTTGCAGGCCTATGTTTAAAAATACATTAAAGTTTGCTATGCTGAATAACTCCCAATTGCTTTTCTCTTTTATTGCGTTCATGTCAATACAAATACACAAAATGCTTATTTTGGACTGTTGGACCACTCTGAAGTTAAACCTCTTAAAATTAGCCTAATAGAATTGTGTGTAATCCCATCCAAACTGTCTGTTTCTCGGGATCTTACTGATAATCTCTAGACTTAGATTCTTTGGGTCTTTAATACTTTCTCAAATGTTTAACCCAGACTGTCTTCATTTCAATCATAATTCTATCCAATTAAGACATTCTTAACACTTAAAACACACTACATAAACTATGTAGTTTTGGTCTACATAAACTATTAGGATCATTAGGTCATTACAGGCAAATTTATCAGAATAAAAATCAGAAATAGCAACAATAAGTAATATTTTTAAATAGTGCTGTCAAATTGTGATTAATCACATCCAAAATAAATGTTTTTGTTCACATAATATATGAGTACTGTCTTTATTTATTATGTACTTTATATATAAATACAACCACATGAATTTATATATTTAAGAAAAATATGTTGTGTTCATATATATATATATATATATATATATATACTGTGCTGCCTAACATATTAAAAAATATTAGGAATCAGCCTTAACACATGAAGTATTACAGCATTAAAACTAAATAAAATGCTTTGATCAAATAGAAATAGCTTTTTAATGTAACAGCTGCAGGTCTTTTCCCAGTATGCATGCAGAAGACGAACAGACCACTGCGGCCCTGTGAAGTGGACAATGCTGGAACTAATTCTCAGTGATAACAAAGAGGCTCTCAGTGGCACACCACACTCTAACCAGCTTTTGAAGGTTACATTACCATCACAAAACCGCCCGAACTGTCCAGAACAAAAGAGAAGATTCAAGGAATTCCAACTGAACTCCAACACTTCAAGCCCACATAAAACAGGAACATGTACTTTATACGTGCAGCTTTAAATAGTTAATTTGTTGCTCTTCTCTGTTTGCTGATTGCTGTCAGATACAGACGTATAGATTAAGGGTAATGATAAAGCACTGACAAAGGCACCTCTTTTATCAGCCGACTGAGGCTATTTACAGCCACACAGGAATCTCCTGATTATATGTCTTCAGTTTCAATGAGTGGCATGCAAGCATTGGAATTTAAATGAAAATTGTTACTTGTTGAACATAGTCGCTAAACAACCTTTTGCATCCCTTCCATACAGCTGTTTTAGTACAGCTGCTAAGCGCTGCTTCTTTTAAACATTTCTGTTGCATTCGCTGTGAATATTAACTAAGTCACATACTATAAGTTATGTATTATGCATAATTTTACACAGCTGGTTCCCTAAACCTGAAATGTGATCTCTGCACCCCTGTTTTGTTACCAAACAGAACTGTAAAGCAACGGGTTTTGTCTGCAATTGGTCACAGATGGCTCCACCCCCAAAATCATGGATGAGCGCAGAATGAAACGGTTAAGCAACAAGAGCATTTCCGTCCCAGCTAGTACAGATTTCCACTTTTTAGTCTAAACATGGCAAACCAAACAAAGCTCAAGTGGAAGTCTTTTTTTAACCATTTTTAGAAGCATTTTGCTCGATGAATGTTTGGCTATTGTCTTTAAACTTTTGGGTGAAGAAGTAAGCCTATCTGTGTCTCTGACCAATTGGCGCTGAAGTCTGTGTTCAGGAAACTTGTCTGAAAACAATAATCGTTTCGCAATTCTGCAAAAGCAAGTTAAGCGGTTGTCAGTCTGGGGTGTGTTTCCCGAAAGCATGGTTAGCCTACTATGGTCGCAAGTTCCTTCGTTACCAATATACAGTAGTTCAAAGATTTGGTGTTTCCCGAAAGCATAGATCTCAGTCAATGTCACAAACGGACGTGGTTTGAACTACAGCACTGGAGCTGTGGTTAGAAGCATAGTTTCTTGTTAGTAAGATATATGGGCTTTAATAAATATGCTCTTGGGCACGAGAGGCAAACTAACATGCATTACTAGATTTATCTTACATTGCATCTAAATATAAAATGCGTTTTAATTATGTATTTTTGCTGTGGGGGAACCTCGGAGTATGACATAAGAGGGAACCGCCATGATTCAAAGATCAAATAAAGCAAAATGACAGTGAACAAAAATAGTACATTAGTCAATATGTGTCTGTTACGAATGAGAGGCGTACAGGCAGAGTCTATCATCAGCAAACAGGAATAACGTAGGTAAACAGAAGAGTCGTCAGTGTCCAGGCGTGGGTCGGTAAACGGTAGCAAACAGAGTCCAAAGAGGGTCGGCAATGGGAAATCCAAACAGAATGACAATGATCGGGAACGCGAATGAAAAACAAGACAAGACGGCAACATACAAACACTTCCGGGTTATATACACATAAAACTAGGTCGGTTGGAGGAGACTAGACATGAGTGGCTAAGGCAACATACAAGGGGGGCGGAGACATCAATGGGGAACCGTGACAACAGATGAGATGGGCGGTGACAGGAGTCCATGAATGGAAACAGACACAGAACATACACACACAGTTTGCAGGGACACATCCAGCTGATCATGACAGTGTCATGTTCAATACAGCAGCATCTTGGAGATCTCTAATCAGTTAAATAGCAGAAGTTATTCCTCCACCACATGCGTGTGACGTCATTAACAATGGCTATGTCGATAACTAGTTCATTTTGATAGCACAAATCAACCTACCAATGGATCCAAAAGCAATACACACTTTACTACACAAACTAGAGAAAGACATGTTAAGTTTTTTGTTTTCAAGCACTACAAGTACTAAGAAACATAGGCACAGTGTGTAACAATGTTGTAATACACTAGGGTACATGCTGGAATACACTAAACGACACATCTATTACAAACATCATACACTATACACAAATGAAGCAGGAGCAATGCACCTTCTTGCCATGCAGTCTACATTATTTGTGTTTTAAAAATCGGCTCAAAATATCAAATATGTCTGGCATCTTCAGACAGGATGGAGTCCTAGAATCCGAAGTTAAAACTAGAACCTGTCCCTTTGATAAACTACACAAGTTTCATACTGCTGAAAACCCACAGACTTATCCAGACCACAAATCAGGCAACAGTTGTGCATCCCAGCTATTTCCTGAACGAATATATTTATAACTCACTTCCCATGTCTGAAAGTTTGCAACAAAACTAAATAAATAAAAAAGCATCTCTTCTTAGATGTTTGTTTGTTTGTTTTTTATTTACAAGGCCAGAGATTCAATAAAACGCAATCAGTTCCGATGCTTTTACTGTCCTTCTTCACATGACAGCGAACAGAAGGATTCATCCCAAAAAAAAATGCATGATTCATGAAGGTCTTCACTTGTTTCTGAATAACCTCAGAGAGGATATAAAAACAGACACAATAAAGTGCATAGTCCATTAAAACTAATAACTTTGTTGCATTGCATGTCTCTCACGGCGAGTCTCTCTTTGCAGACTCACACATCGTCACCGACATTTTGGACTTATGATCGCATAAACCCGGATACATCCATTACATTTTAAAGTGTAAGCAAACTGAGTGAATCACACGTGTCGCACTAGAACAATGTTACATGAAGCTTTACCGCACAGTTACATTCATAGCAAAAGAACCATTTCTCTTGCACACTTCTGCTTTTGATATACCAACACTGCTAATGCAATCTGAGCAGCACGTTAAAGCGCATCCATACATTACTGGATATAAAGCGAGACAAACACTCAGCTGCTCGACTTACCTTCCAGATCCAGGCCATCTTAAGACTGAATAATAGCTCGCAGCGCAGAAGTGTTCGTCCCTCTCTACAGACGGAAAGGCCGGTATTGAATGCTTAATGGTGTATTTACATGCGCCATGGATGTCCGAGGTTGGTGTGGTTTCAGTAAATATAGTGGAGTACCGTTATTCATGCTCTATTCCCTGATCTACAGAGCTCGGGTTGTCGTGCGCTCCTATTGGCTCATTGCTACGAGAGCCCCGCCCACTTTATCATGTGACTGACATTTCATTGCTGTCCTGTGTTCAACGCGTTGTGATTTAAAGGATGGCTAGTGTGGATGAACTATTGTTACAGACAAAGTAGGTTTAAATGCATACGGTAATAATGATTTATCATTGTCTGTTGAGATCTGTTTTAATGTTACAGCACAAGGAGCTCACTGTATAAAAACACAAAATACTGTTTTGTGAGGTATACTAAAAATGTCATTACAAGGCCAAAAAAGGATATATCAAGATACATTATAAAAGATGTTTACATTGTGCATGTAACAAAGTTGTTTTCCAATGTTCATGCTTTCAAATGAAGCACCTAAGACACAAATGAACTGTCTGGTTACATCTGAAAAAGCAATTGTGCATGTAATGTAATATGAAGGTACCATAAAAAAATTAGGTGGGTAATAGAAATAATGGTCTAAGTGTGCTTTAAATGCTAAACTAGGTCACAGTAACATGAGAATTGCGGTTGATTCTACGTGATTACACAGCATTCAAGGTCATGGAGTGTGCAGCACAATGTGGCTCTGGCTCTGTGTTAATTCAGGCATTGTGAGATGGATTCTGAATGATGATCTCTCTTGGGCTCTGTAATTCTCTGCCTGTGCTGACAGACTCAACAATGCAGCTATGCCAGAGAAAGTTCCCTCTTAAAGGGATAGTTCACCCAAAAATGTAAATTCTGTCACCCTCAGGTTGTTCCAAAACTGTTTCTTTCTTGCGCTGCTTAAAAAAGAAGTTCTATTGAAGAATGTTGGTAACCAAAACAGCTAGCCACTGACTTCTATATGCAATGTATGTTCACTTCGTGTGAAATATCCCTTTCAATGTTCAATCGTTTCATGATAATATAATGCTTGGGAATGCTAAAATCTTAGCTTGCACAATAAGGCTGTTCACGTTTATTTTTTGTTTTTAAAAGAAAGCAAGGCTCTCAGATATAATGCTACCTTTACTAGAGAGACAGAGAGAGATAAAGCTACTTTACATCTGAAGTGATGCCATAAAACACAGCTATGACTTCTTCAAAGATATATCACTGCAGAGACCTATTCTCAACCACTATTTTCATCAGCCGTGATAGTTCACCCCAAAAATGATCATTTACTCATCTTTATAGGCCATATGAAATGTAAATGAGTTATTTCCTTCATCAGAACAGATTTAGAGAAACATCAATATAAAGGATCCTCTGCAGTGAATGGGTGCCGTACAATAGCTATCGAGCCATTGTCTGAAAAATAAGTCTATGGCTATCATCAATTGTTTGTTTTTTCATTATATGCATTTGTCTTCAGCAGATGAAAGAAACTCATACAGGTTTGGAACAACTTGCTGAGGAAAAAGGATTGTTTTTGGATGATATGTAGTTCAGTAGTTCAGAGGACTACTTGAAGCTATAGTCTCTTATACTCACCAATTCTGCATTTGTTGATTAAATAAATATATTGTTAAAAATGTAATATGGTGGAATATTACAGTGCTTTTAAAAAACATACGCAAATTAAAAACAATAGTGAAATACAAAACTATTCATTTAATCATGTTGAATATATAGACTGCTCAAAAAATAAAGGGAACACTTAAACAACACAATGTAACTCCAAGTCAATCACACTTCTGTGAAATCAAACTGCCCACTTAGGAAGCAACACCGATTGACATTCAGTTTTACGTGCTGTTATGCAAATGGAATAGACAACAGGTAGAAATTATAGGCAATTAGCAAGACACCCCCAATAAAGGAGAGGTTCTGCAGGTGGAGACCACAGACCACTTCTCAGTTCCTATGCTTTCTGGCTGATGTTTTGGTCACTTTTGAATGCTGCCGGTGCTTTCACTCTAGTGGTTGCATGAGACGGAGTCTACAACCCAAACGTGTGGCGCAGGTAGTTCAGCTCATCCAGGATGGCACATCAATGCGAGCTGTGGCAAGAAGGTTTGCTGTGCCTTTCAGCGTAGTGTCCAGAGCATGGAGACGCTACCAGGAGACAGGCCAGTACATCAGGAGACATGGAGGAGTCCGTAGGAGGGCTACCTCCGCCTTTGTCCAAGGAGGAACAGGAGGAGCACTGCCAGAGCCCTGCAAAATGACCTCCGGCAGGCCACAAATGTGCATGTGTCTGCTCAAACGATCAGAAACAGACTCTATGAGGGTGGTATGAGGGCCTGACATCCACAGGTGCGCTTATAGCCCAACACCATTCAGGACGTTTGGTATTTGTCAGAGAACACCAAGATTGTCAAATTCGCCACTGGCGCACTGTGCTCTTCAAAGATGAAAGCAGGTTCACACTGAGCACATGTGACAGAGTCTGGAGACGCCGTGGAGAATGCTTTGCTGCCTGCAACATCCTCCAGCATGACCGGTTTGGCAGTGGGTCAGTAATGGTATGGGGTGGCATTTCTTTGGAGGGCTGCACAGTCCTCTATGTTCTCGCAAGAGGTAGCCTGACTGCCATTAGGGAGATCCTCAGACCCCTTGTGAGACCATATGCCGGTGCGGTTGGCCATGGTCCTCCTAATGCAAGACAATGCTAGACCTCATGTGGCTGGAGTGTGTCAGCAGTTCCTGCAAGATGAAGGCGTTGATGCTATGGACTGGCCTGCTATGGATTTATTCAGATCTAGGCTGTGTTATTTTATTTTGAGCAGTGTATAACACATAAAAAAATTATAATTATGTTCTCCTATAATGGACTTTTGAAAGAACTTTCCTGCGAAGTTTTACATCTGAAGGTTTACCGTCTATAAATGTATTGTCTCTCAAAAGAGTCCGCTTTGAATCACTGAAATGAGTCAAGGCAAAACCTTTTTTATATATTTGTTTTTTGACCTTGCATGCATGTTAACCTGTTATCAGGGATTCCCAAAACCGTGAACCTTTTATTACCCATAATAGGGACGCTTCAAAACATTTTGACAGTGTATAGGGATACTGACTCGATTATGTAATTTAGGGTACTTTATGCAACGTAGGGCATTCCCAAAGGCATACAAACTTTGAGATTTGCTCGCCATGGCTCTCTGATGGGTGAAATTTTGTGTACAGAATGGGAAGTTTTTCACCAGAAATTTTACCAATAAACATGATTATTTTAAAAATAAGTTGAAAAGTCTTTCTCTTTTCTGTCTTTTTAAAATCAAAATGTTACAAAATAACCCTCTGATGATGCGTGCAGGAGTTCATCACGAGTTCATCAGGAGTGCCAATCATTAATATCTGATTAAACCCCATGCTTTTCTTCAGTTGACAATCTCACATTCAGATCTCCAACCAAAGTTACTATCACTGCCGTAATGTAAGTACTGAAATCTTTATTGCTTCCCTTCTTTAGCTGTGCATCATTATAGCACCAGTCCCATGTCTCTTTACAATAATAAGGTTTATTAGCAACCAGAAAAGAGTAACAAAAAAAGAAATGCATAAAAATAGCACACTTTTCTTCACTTTGATTAGTTATGCTCACCTCCTTATCAAGCATATACCCCTGTGTTAATAAGCAGAAAAAAATTTCCCATTGCTGGTCACGGCTATAAAGCCTAGACTAATAAATCATAAGACAGACTAGTTGTAGCATACACTTTTTTTTTAACACAACATTTTCCTCTTTAGCTGTGCAATGCCTTTTTTTATAATTTCGGGTTGCAGCAAAAGCATATAACTTTAGATTAAAGTTAATATTAATATTTAAATAGGAATTGATCAAACTACTGAAATCATTTTCATATTCCATTACCGCTCATATAACAAAACATTTCAGTCAGCGTCAAACATTGCCAGCACAAAATGAAATGTACAGGAAAAGACATGCAGAAAGTAACATTATTTTAGGACTGAGCCTGGAGACCTAATGTTCAGTGGAAACAAACAAAACCAAGAACATCAAGCTGAACCACGTGGCTGTATGTGTGCTTTTCTCTTGTATAGAGAGTAAAGCTGTGCTAAACAGTACACCAGGCTGTGCCCTAAATTTTTCTTTTGTCAGCATAATTGTTTCAAAAGGATCAAACAATGATTTTTTTTACATAATATATGTATGGGTGTGCTGTATATATTTATTATGTACAGCATATATTTTGAAAATATTTACATGTATTTACATGGTTATATTTGTGTAAATTATATCATATATAAATATATTTAATATATGAACAGCATTTTCTGAAATATATACATGCATGTGTGTGTATTTATAATAAATATTCACAATACACATTCATATATTACGAAACAAAACGTTTACTTTGGGGGGGGGGGGGGGGGGGTTGTTGTAAAAAAAAAAATAATTATAAAACAACTTATAAAATTAAAATTTAAAATTTGTTATGATA
>JAUMHI010000022.1:666079-680775 GCA_032359435.1 Enteromius unitaeniatus
TTGAAGTTCCTGTTTCAAAGTTTACAGATAGATGGCTAATGTGTGTGTCATTGATATGTTCAGTGTTCATGTAAACTGTTTAATAAGCACTTCTGGCACTTTTTTGAGCCTCTTAATTAGTTTAGCTTTTTATGTAAATGATTCAATAAATACCGTACTATTCCATTCATACCGAGGTATTACCGTACCGTGAAATTTTTATACCGTTACATCCCTAATAAATATATATATGTGTTTATTTATTTATTTTTTATATATTTTCAAAAACTAGGAAGGAAAGTGGATTGCTATTTTACTTTAACTATTTCAAAAGCACATACTAAGGACAAATGTGCTCTATTTAACATCCCTGATTCTTTGCTGAGCTGGTGCCGTTACTGTCTCTTAAAAGAGTCACAGCTGGTACTAGCAGCTGTCCAAAGTACGCATTCCTGTGCTGCCAATGAAGAAATGAAAGGTTTTAGAAGACCTATCACATGATGGCTGCAACGTGTCTAAATAAGGTCTAGGAGAGTCATGGCATTTGCAATTGTGGCTTTGGCAATACATGGAGTATGCACGGTGAACTAAACGGCAAAGTCTCTGATTTGTTTGCCTGTTTTGCTTTAAAAGGTGCCCATGCTAGGAGTGTAAACATAATCAAAACCAATCTAGAATATAAAAAAGAAAGTGCAACTTTTGACTGCTGTCAGAGCTCTGCAGGTAACACAATACAAATGACCTGATGGACACAGAGGAGGGAAGAAGGTCAAAGTCTATCAACTGTAATGGTAGTTGTTACCTTTCACTTTGATAACAGTGAAACAGAGACAAACATTACAGTTGTAAGTTAACAGTTATCATTTTATAATATGAAATCAGTTTCTATTACCGTACGAATAAATATTGCCCAGTTCATCTTACTGTATACAGTCATCGGCTTCTATTTATATCAGCCATCCATAACTTATGTTCAGTCGAAGCAGTTGTCTTATTAGATTTCAGCTTGTAGTATATGCTACTCACAAATACTGGGTCTACAGGCAGAGTGTTTAAAAGTGCACAGCAACAGTGGCTCTGGGGAGAACAAATGAGAAAAAAATAATAATAATAATAAATAAATAAATATATTTTTTTCATTTGTTCTCCCCAGAGCCGCTGTTGCTGTGCACTTTTACAACTACATTCAATGTGCTGTGTGGAATGTTAAGGTTAGTGAAAAATGTACTTAACAAAAAAGTGATGTATTTCAAGAAAAGTGACATTAAGGTACATTTTCTATATAGCCATGTAATTCTGAGGGGAAAAAATCGAATTCCATTAAAGTGCCATAAAAATTATGGATTTTTGAAAATTAGCTTTCTTTTCTTTTACACACTGCATGTAAAACATGCAGCAGAGTTTTAAATCTTAAAGTGCACAGTGTATAAAGTTATTGTGTCTCAATACAAAGAGTTGACTCTGAATCTTTGATATCTTTGAGTCATTTTTAAAATGGGACCCAAGCCGTTTCATGTTGACGTCAAAATTAAACAGTGGCATATTGCTCATTCACTTGTTGATTTCTTTGTTGGTCTGAATGAAAATGCTAATTCATTTTTCACCTCTAGGTACTAGGTAAAATAGCAGTTTCTCCAGTAATGCTGAACACAAAACAGCACTGTGCTCATAAACACTGCTTTATCAGGCATCACAGACACGATGAGATGAAAATTAGACCATTCGATCGAATAGTAGGGGTGTAACAATTTGCATATTGTGTATTTTACGATTCCCAGGCATTTTTTCAAATCAAAGTGATCATCCTTATCCCCTTGTTAGTGGAGACTTAAATGAGCAGAGCATGTGTGTGTCATTATTTGGTCATTTGCAATGCACTTGTCAAAGGGAGCAATGTAATTTCCTCACTATCTTCAGCTAGGATGTTCCAACCTGATGTCACGGCAATCCGTACTTATTTTTTACGAGGTGGCTAATTCATACG
Source organism: Enteromius unitaeniatus (assembly GCA_032359435.1). Taxonomy (NCBI): domain Eukaryota; kingdom Metazoa; phylum Chordata; class Actinopteri; order Cypriniformes; family Cyprinidae; genus Enteromius; species Enteromius unitaeniatus. The sequence goes on from JAUMHI010000022.1 coordinate 668,043, forward strand.
AATTTGTATAATCTCACTCTAATTCATACAATTTCTTTTAATCATAAGTATTGTAGAGTTGCCAATTCATATGAATTTGTACGAATTACCTAAACCTAATTGTTGAACAAATCATTTGGGAGTCGTTGAGCATGTAAAGTAAAAATAATTTCATATTATAAGACAATGAAAGTGTTTTTGACATTGCATGCCGGTCAACCTTTTGTTGGGGACTGTCAAAACCAAAATATGAATCTTTCATAATTCATTATAGGGGCACTTTAAAAATTATTAATCAGTTCAATTTCTAGTGTATAAACCAGTTTGTGAAACTGCAGCATGTGCCATGACCTGCAACTCCAAAACCTGCAAAAAATGTTAGGAATGTAATCTTAAAAATGACTGAATAAAAAATAAAATGAAAGATCTCAGGAATATCAGCTAATACGTGCCATAGCTACACGTGTAACTGATAGCCATGGATGCCTTTCTAACGGGTTACATTCCACTGTAACTCAACGTGCTTAAACTCCTGAAGAAGCAGAATAGAGTATATCATCAGGAAACCAAAACCAAGACCTCTCTGGTTACGTGACATCATTGGATTGCTCTTTAAAAAGCCATTCCAAGGTGGTGGATATTGAAGTTCATGTTCAAGGCGTAGTATTAATAGGAGACGTAAATGACACCTAGATGAGGCAGTGATAAAATACAGTATATACACTCAAGTCAATGGGCCGACCTTCTATGAATGTATCCAGAGACAAACGTAAGAAAATCTCAGAAACCCAGACACCACCAAAACCTCCCAATAACCCCAACACACAAAATACAAAAAAAATCCAATATTTTGCAGTCACACCTATTATCTGTGCAATAAATGACTATCCAGCTGACTGAAAGCATGGGCCCAGTGCTGTTGAGAATGACTCTCAAGAAAAAACAATCTCATTCTTTTTCTTTTTTTCATTTATCCATTTTTAAAGACAGTCCATTTACGCATGGAAACATCTGTGATCTAGGATATTACTCCAGTCTTCAGTGTCACTTCCAGACCTGTCAGAAATCATTCTAATTGATTTATTACTAGAATTGTCAATGTTGGAAACAGTTGTGCAGCCAAAAATATTTTTTGAAACGTGATTTTTTTTTTCTCTCCTCAGGATTCTTTGATGAAAAACAAGTAAAAAAAACAACATAATTTTTTACCAAATAGAAAACATTTCTAAAAAGTAAATTTATGCTGTGTCTTTTTTGTTCATTAAATAGATCATTTGTTAATAAAAGTATTAATTTCTTTCAAAGAAGAAAGAATAAAAATGTACTGATCGCAAACTTTTGAAAAGTAGTGTAACAGTAAACTACTGTAAAAGTAGTTTTGAACATTATTATCCATTTTAAATAAATGCTTCTCTTTTTAATATTTTAATGATCAAAGAATCCTAAAAAAAACTATTAAGCAGCTCAACTGTTTCCAACACTGATAATAAAACATCAGCATATTAGAATGATTTCTGAAAGGATCATGTGACACTGAAGACTGGAGTAATGATGCTTTGTATCACAGTAATAAATTACATTATAAAATATACTCACACAGAAAACAGTTATTTTAAATTGAAATAATATTTCACAATATTTTTTTTTCTGGATTTTTAATCTAATAAATGCAGCCTTGATGAGCAGAAGAAACATCTTTCAAAGTTTGAATGTTTCTTACTGTTCTAAAACCTTTGAACGGTAGTGTACACACACACGCATGCATGTTGGGTTTACATGTTTTATGGGGACATTCCATAGGCGTAATGGTTTTTATACTGTACAAACGGTGTGTGGTATTGCCCTACACCTAAACCACAGAAAACAGGTGTTTTAAGTTTTCATAAATACTACTTTTATTTATATATACATATTTTTGCATAGTATTTTTGCAAAATATAGTATTAATAACCTTTTGCAAGATTATTTTCAGAATTATTTATTTTTCAAACCATTTCTTTCCATTCTTTCTTTTAACAGGTCAGGTACAAAGCAGACAATGTATTGAAGATGTAATCCGATTTGCAGCCAAAGAAAACCTCTTCCTAATGGCTGATGAGGCAAGTTAATACCGGGGGTTTACACCATGTATTCAATTTATTCACAGCCTGACTTCCGCAACTATAAAGCTCATAGGAGCTTAGTCTTACTACTCGCCTTCTGGGAGGCGGGGCTTAACCTGCGTCCATCAGATGCCTCTGTATACTACTGGACGAATCTACAACCAATCAGACCCTCATTCCGATGACTTATGCTTAGCGGAACCTGAAGCCACCGTAACCTTCTTTAAAGCAGTAGGAAAATGTCTTTACTTACTTTAATTACTTCTGCTCCGTTTTCAAAGAAAAGCTGTCATGAAAATTTCTCAAAACAGCTGCAACAGCACAGTCGAACGATTGTTGCTGCTCAGTACACGCCATGTTTGAAATGGTTCTCAGATGCAGAATTGCTGCTGGGGGGGATTGGGGGCTCGTTTCTCATTGGTTCCCATTTTTTTGGGAACTGAAATGCTCTAAAACAGCAGCTTGGCCAGACTGACTTTGCTTGCGAAAAGAATGTAGCGTCAAAGGAAGTATGGGCGGGCCCAGGCTAATCAGGTGCACCACTAGCTTCAGCAACTACAGCCTTCATATTCATAGAACGGTTATAGATCACTAAATGTTTCTCTTATTTTGTCTCTTTTATAGGTATATCAGGATAATGTCTATGCAGAGGGCTGCGAGTTTCACTCTTTCAAGAAAGTGTTGTTTGAGATGGGTCCAGAATATTCAAGCAAAGTAGAACTGGCATCATTCCACTCCACCTCCAAGTGCTACATGGGAGAGTGAGTACAGGTCTATCACACTCATTTCAGATGAAAACACAAACTTAGTATGGAGAGACATCTGGGCCTTTACACAATACATTAAATTAAACAATACATGGCATGTTGATGGTTTAAGATCATCCAGTCAATTCAAATTTTACTACAGTATCTTACATCCATAAACACACTTTCAGATGTGGTTTTCGAGGGGGATACATGGAGATCATCAACATGGACCCAGATGTGAAGGCTCAGCTCACCAAGCTGGTCTCGGTGCGTCTGTGCCCACCTGCGCCTGGACAAGCCCTCATGGATCTGGTGGTCAACTCCCCTCAGCCTGGAGAACCCTCCTACCAAACCTTCACGAAGGTGCCTTTCTCTGTCGATTTTGCAAAATTCTTACCACAGCAGGCTTCATGGGAAAAGTTATTTTCAAGATATTAGGTCTCATTTAGGAACTGCATTGCATACTATAAGAAAACCAACACACACATGAATTCTTTCTTAGCCTTGCTTTAATGTTAATGAATTTGGGTTTTCAACATTAATAAGACATAAGATATAAGTTTGACGTACGTTTTTTTTAGCACCAAATAAACATATATTTTTGCATTTTTCATCATGGAATTAATACTTTGCATCATTATGATTTTTACTCTATTTTATGTTCTGCCTTGGCGAACATAAGATACTTTTTTAATATAAATAAAATATAAAAAAATTATTCCCAACTTTTAATCAAAGGTATAGGCCTATGTATACCTGTATAACATCTCTTTTTGGCTTTCTATATTGTTTTGTACGTTTTAATTTTACACTTAGTAAAAGGTTTTTTATATATATATATAAATATATATATATATATATATATTGTTGGTTAAATTTGTTCGATAAAATGTTCATATGCAGATTTCACACAGAGACCCATTGTCTTTCTTCTGGGGAGTACAAAATTATTATATATTTCAGCTGGTTTTGTGAAAATAGTGTAAATATCTTTATTGAATATCTTTTAGTTTTCTTCTGAAGAAATTAAATAATTCAGGTTGATATAATGTAATAGGCCTACTACATGATAAGTGTGTATGACAGAATTTTCATTTTATCACTGCACAAATGAAAGAGTAGATGGTCAGTTGGTTATTTTGTTTGTCGGTATTCGGTTAAGAAAGTAGTTTTCAACTGCTGTACAGAGTTTCTTCTGTTTCTGCAAGAAAGGCTGGGTGTTTTGCTTCCACTTAGCTGTGTATAATCCAATTAACCACACTGGCTAGTATCCCGGTCTTCTTCCTTTTTTCAGTCCTCTTCCTCTGTCCCATGTAGGAACGAACAGCCGTTCTGAGTGCCTTGGCTGAAAAAGCCAAACTGACCGAGGAGATTCTGAATACAGTGCCAGGCATCAGCTGTAACCCTGTGCAGGGAGCCATGTACTCTTTCCCCCGTATCACCCTCCCCGAGCGCGCCATCAACGAAGCCAAGGTCGGTTTGTGTCACATGTTCTGTTTGTCTTCTGCTTGCTCTGATTTAGTGGCTTCATGGCTTGTCGTGTTTGTGAATACAGGTGAAGGGTCAGGCTCCAGACATGTTCTACTGCATGAAACTTCTGGAGGAGACCGGCATCTGTCTCGTTCCTGGCAGTGGTTTTGGTCAACGAGAAGGCACTTATCACTTCAGGTGTGTGTGACCTCAAGGTTTTTAAATGTTCTTTTCATGGTTTGTAAAGGGAATTGTTGACAATAGTTGCCATGAAGCACAGCAATGCTATATTTAATCTAAAACTAGTTCTAGTTCTGTTGTCACAGTAGATCTTTGCTCCTGTGTATCTGTGTGAAATGGATTATCAGAAAAGAAAATTAGGTTTTATCCTTTGGTTGTTGATTGGAATGAGACTGAGAGGTTTCACTGTCAAAAGAGTAGAAAAAGTAGAATTTAAACATACACATTATACCTATAACATGCATAAAAAAATAAAGGGTGAATTTTCATTCCATGCCATCTTCATTATTCTTAATGTTGTTAATTATAAAACCCCATTATTTATAAACCCCCATACGTGCTCTTATTACTTCAGAAATTGTAGCACGTGGAATATTTGACTGTGTGTGGTGTGTGTGTATATATATACACACACACACACATATTTAAAAACAGCATATAAGTAATTATTTTGCAAATAGTCCAAACATTTAAATTAAAATTGTGAGGCTATATGCATATTTGCTAAAAAAAAAAAATGATCGAAAAATATGAGTTTGTTTTCTTTGTTTCACCAGGATGACCATCCTTCCTCCGACAGACAAGCTCAAGATTATGCTCAACAAACTGAAGGAGTTTCACCAGAAGTTCACCCAGCAGTATTCTTGACCCATTTCAACTCGACCAATCACAGCCCTTCTGCCACAACTGACTGACTAAAAGTGCTAAAGTGCTTAATGTTTGGTCAGAATGTGGCCAAATAATCACTTGAGCCTTAAAAGAGACTAATCTGCACCTTTGCCACTGCATTCATTTTATGCCTTATAGCTTGATAGGACTATTTTAACATGCAGTGGGTAGAAATAGCAATAATTGATTTCCGATTTCACAAGATTTTAATAAAAGGATGACATATTTTTTTAAAACAGTCCTAAACAATTTCTGAACGTCCAGATTTTCTTTATGTGGTATGGTGTATTATGTGTGTTGGTGGAGTGCGTAAAAAAGTAAAAGTAAAATAACGGGCATTGACCTGATTTTGCACTTTTCCCTTCTGTGGTTTGTGGCCGCTGAAATGAATCAATGTGTGTTCCAACAATGATTTATGTGTAAATAACAGATTATATGCAGATATAATACAATATGGATTAATATTTTTGTGCTGTGTGCTGTTTTAATAGGTGGACACATTTTGTTCTCTGCAAACTCCTCACCACTAGAGGACACACCACCACAGAAATCACACTTGATTTGTTTTGAATTGAAGCCTTGTTTTGTAACACCTCTGTCTCTCTCCCACACAAAGACACACTACTGAGAAGCCCAGCTGCTTCGTTCTTTGTTGGTGTCATTTTGTTAATGAGTTAAGAGAGACGAAATGGGATGAGATGAACTTTGAGAACTTCACATCTCATAACTTTTAAAAGCTAATTGTCTCTCGTCAGCACTCTCTCAGAAACACTCTGATTTTAACTGCTACATTGACATTTCACAGCCATTTCAATCCTGTGTTTTAAGAAATTAATGTCTGGTATACATGATGTGATATATGGTATGATATGATTTGAAATTAAATGATATATAGACATTAGCAGTCAAACGTCTGGAATGATTAAATTCTTATATGCTTTCTCTTATGCTCACCAGAGTTTTATGAAAATAAATAAGTAAAATATAAAAAATTTGAAAAGCTGTTTATATTTAAATATATAATTTTTGCTGTCGTGGCAGCAGGCATTACTTCTGTATTTAGCATATGAGAATACTTTTTGTATGGAAAGAAATTTGGACAGCATCCTATAAAGGCACATAGCGTGTTAGATGCAATGGAAGGATACGTCTTTGGATTCGCACTAGAAAGATACGTATATTTACTCTTTGATTTGTATAAATAGCATAGCTTTGCATCTAACACAGAAATGCCTATGCTTTCAGAAACTTTAAGAATGAAAATATTCCCAACCTTTGACTGGTGGTATATAAATATAGCAGAATAATTCCAGAAACAATATGAGTAAAAGACATGAATTTGAAATGTCGCAATGCTCAAAAGAGCAAAACAGGTTCTGAAGGGATTTTTTTCTTCCCATCAGAGACATTAGTAGAACATTATCAGTGAACATGATGCTGCACAGAAACACTGCCAAGTTTTAAGATATAAATATCAAAGCCATGTGATATAATTTTATCAAGTCTTCTCTGTTTCCTCAGAAGAATAAAAGCATATTTCAAGATGACAAAAGAGGTTATCCAGTAAGTCTATCCAAACTTTAAACAGTCTCTCATACTGTCCCTGACCTCTGTCAGCTCACATTAGCAGTGGTGAGGCAGAGTTGGCTTTTTAATTAAGCAGCATCTTGTTCGTACCACCCGCTGCCTTTGTCTTTGCACCTGACGAACACCTCTAAATGCTGCCTCTGTTTGCCGCTTACTGATTGATCTTGATGTGCTTGTCTTAACAGGGAGTGACAGCAACAGCAGAGGCAGAGATCTAATCTGCCAGCCGCTCAAAGATGAATGTGGCACGAGACAATCACACAATCACTGCATGCATGACAGTTTTTTAATGAACATGTTTATGTTTGTGTCCTCAATATACATTTGGAACAATCTAAAATCAGCCCATTTTTTTATCTATTTGACTAAAGAAATTCTTACAGTACTATAAAGTTAGTAATATTCCATATTAGGGTGTGTGATATAACGATTTTTGATGGTGGATGATTAATATGTCTCCACGATCTGCTTTTGAAGAAATCGTTGTGCCTCTGTCTCAATATACTGTGCAACGTGACAAAAATTCAGATCAAATGTCCCGTTTTTCACATCTTGTTCCTGCTTCTTCAGGGAACAGGGTTATAGTCAAGTAACCCGAGACGTTCCCTATCAAAAGCTACTCTCAATGCTACGTTTCAATATGGGAATGAGAAAACCAATTCCAACCGCACAGCTTCAGCCTTAGAGAATGCAACTCCCCTGGTTGAATGGGCCCTAATTACTAGAGGAGAAGCTTGACTGCGTATGCTAGGGCAATAACACCCAAAGTGACGATATTTGTCTAGTGGCAGCCACCCCCCATCTGTGGCCCCCATAGCATATGAATAGCTGCTCCAAAATACGCCGCTGGCTAGTGCGGTGCGTGTAAATCTGAAGTGCACATACTGAACCAGTCTTGTGCCAGTCTAATGAACCGTGGAGGGCAGAAGGCTTATAGAATGACTGGATGCATGGATGCATCTTCAACTTTCGGAAGATAATTAGGGTGAGGATGCAAAACAGAGACACCATTGGCTCTTAGACAACCCAAAGAAGTGGCCTATATAGCAAATAAAGCTCTCACAGCAGTGACCCGGCCAGTCTGCATTTAACCAAGCAAAACAGAGGTTTAGTATAAACTAAAAACCGCTTTAAAAATGCCTCTCATGGTTGTACTCACTGTAATAATAATTAATTGTAAAAAAATTGTCCCTTTTGAGATAATGTGCTACATGAAACTGAAAGAGACTTCAAATCCTCAATTTGAGGGTTATGTCCCACATAGACCCTAACGATCAGAGCATGGCAAGCCAAAATGGTAGCCACATCACAAACTGCTGAAAAAGCACTGAAACTAACTGGCAGTGAAGTTGGTGTCATAAAACAATTTTTTAAAAACTAGAAGGCATAACTTGGAGGAAGCCCTAGCACTTACAATAGTCTGTAGTACATCGGTTGTAAGCTCAGCTTCTCTTAGCTGGTCAACCTCAGTGGCCAGACATGAAGGCTGCAGAGCTTGGGCCAGGGATAAAATATCGTCCCCTTACCCTGAGATAGCAGATCTTTACTGGCCAGAATCTGCACAGTTTATAGTTTTTGGGAAGTTTAGGCTTACAATCAATGATTGGTACTTGTACATCAGTGTCATTCATCTATCATCTCCTTTCATTTTAAGGATTAGTCATGAGTAAGATTAGGTGTAGGTGTAGGGATTTGGTCAAGACTACATTTTTTGCTTGAAATGTGGTTCCAAGGTCAACAAAATATGTTGACCAAGGAACACATCTAACACATCTAAGTCTCTGGACGTCTCATATAATCACAATTATGGAGTTCGCAAGTGGCCAACCAAGAATCATTACCATTTCCACCTTGTCTAAAACATGCATTTTAAATGCATCTCCTGTGACTGCTTGTACTATAAATGCAATAAATGCATCCTGTGCTTGCTGGCATGTGTTGGAAACAAATAAAATTGTCTGCAGGGAGCTGAGGCACTCAGGGCCTGAATTATACACTTTCAAATTTCAGTTTACAAAAATAAAATAAAAAGCGCCTCTTTTTTGTCTTTATTATAACAATTTTAACAGTATTTTATGTCATTTTAAAAGGTTTCCTTTAAAATGATGCCAATCTTTTCTATATACACCTCTGCATGTGGGTATGGGAAGCTTGTTAATTTTGGTAGGCAAAAACATGCGGAATTCCCCAAAATAGCCGCAGAGCTTAAGAGGTTAATAACAATTGAATCATATTCTGTATTTTGCATTGCATACTAAATTGCATAAGCATGGAAACATGTAGCGCTTATGTGCATGGTCGTAAGTGTGTCTAACCACTATCGTTTCAAAGCAGTGGAACAATGTAAAAACACTTCAAAGACTTTGTTTTATATTCCAGACGCTGCCTCAACCTCCATCATTCATGCTTTCTCACCTTTTAGTCACTCTCTTTGCTTTCATTCCCATTCTCAGCATGGTTCCTTTAAACATTACAATTAAGACATGCATTTAGTCAGACTCTTGCCATTATGAGAACAAACCCTCCAATATGCAGTCACGAAATGCAAGGCAATCAGTGGCTCCATTGTTCAGTGGGTTTCAAAACTGGCACCTCAGCCTAACACTTCAGTATTTTTCCCTTTCAAACTCACATTGCAATTTGATGCAAGCTTCTGATAAGTTTCCCATTGATCTTCACTGCCTAAATATCAGGACGCCTGTGCTCCGAATGACGCACCACGTGAATTTTGAAATCTCATGAATAACATGGATTGGTTTCCAGAATTTATTTCAGGTCCTGGACGCAAATAAATGTGTACTGCATTGCGATTCAGTCAAAGCTTGGGCTTAGACTTTGTCATGGAAATTTCACCCATGCGAGGCACGATAGTATGGAGAAGACCCACTCATTGTCACAGCAGAACAAAAGTGCTACATGCTCATTTTTATGCTAGTTTGTTTTCTCTCTCATCCTCTCGCTCTGTCTCCATACATGTTTTTCTATATATCCTCTGGCCTTTATCTCTGAGAGCCTCTTTTGCTCTGTTTGTGGCAGATTAGTAATGCTTCCCCTCTGTTATGGACAGCAGAAGGAGAGAGACATGGTGTGAACGTGTGCCAGTCCTGAGCAGCTAACACCCAGTAGGGTCTCTGAGCATGTTCACCCATTACATAAGCAAAAACAACTCCAGTGCCTATAGATACAACACTAACTGCATGTTGGAACAAGTTGTTGATAATGACAACTTTATCTACTTTTATTGCATCTGAAAGCCATCTTAGAAAGAGAAGTAATTAATTTTAATGATTTAAAAAGTGGCTTACTCCAGAATGAAAATCCAGATTCAGAACTTGGGACACTTTATCAACAATTAACAAGGTATGACATTTATTTAATTATTATTTAAGAATATATATATATATATATATATATATATACATGAATAGACATTCAACTAAATGCCTAATGCTCAGGTTATGTAAAAATAACCATAGAATAATTTGGTTAAAAATGAGTTATGAGAAATAGAGTTAGGGTTGATTGTGCATTGATTTTTACATGTGATTTAAGTATCCAAAATGCACAAATACATATGAGGCCACAGTATTTCCCAGTTCACCAAAGTTCTTTCTTCAGTAACGCGCCCAATTGTGGAAAAAAATGTGAATAGATGAATATGCAGATGCTAAAAAATGCTAATGAAATTGAAAATGATCAGTGTTGCCATGATGATGGTGATAAATCTCATTCTTATCAAGGTTATCCAATACTTTGCCTCCCTGCTGTCTCAAGAGTGTACAGAGTAATTGATCAATACTAGACTGGATCTATTGATCAAAATTGGTGAATTCAAAGATTCGTCGATTGTGCCGAAACACTCTCTGCAGCCCATATGTCTCTGTCAACAAACTCACGGATATTTGCTTCAGTTTCACTTGTAATTAAAAGGAGAGAATAATCATTAAGCCCTTTCGAATGCTTTACAAAGCAAAAGGGCAAATTAAGTTTAGTGTAGGAATTGTGTTATTAAAATCAGTCCATTTGAGTTCTTCTGCCAGTTACTTGCGTTAAAATAAAAATTTGGTCATTATAAATACTAATAAACAATTAATATGTTGTTAATAACAGGCATTCTAACAAGCAACTAGTTGATAGTGAGAATTGCTCCCTATAAAGTGTTACTGAAAATTGTACTCACCCTCATGTTGATGGAAACTCAAAGAACAGAAACTGTGGACAACCTTTGGTCTTGCAATATCATATACACCATTCTGGAAATGTACACTTATTTTACACTTCCATTTTATTGAAATAATTTTGTTTGTGATGTTTATTTTAAACACTTGACTATACACTGATCATCCACAACATTAAAAACACTTAAAGATGAAGTGAGTAACACTACAAATAGTGAACATTAGGAAGCAAGTGAAGTAAGTTCTTGAATTTCATTTGTTGTTCAAACGTGGTGTTCAAGCAGTTGCCATATTCTCCAAATTCCCCCGACTGCAATCTGATTATGCATTTTGTGCTGGACCAAGAGATCCAATCCATGAAAGCCCCAACCACAGATCTTGCACTACTGCCAGTATCTCAGAGCCAGATACAAAAGGACACGTTCAAAGGTCTTGTGTAGTCCACAGAAGGCAAGCCTGCAACCCTTAGCTGCAAAAGCGTAATGCTAATGCTAACGCTAACACTTCGATTCTGGCAGCATGAGGGAAAGCTTTTGAATGGACGTGAATGGAGGTGAAACTTCACTGAACTGAATAAAAAGCATTTTAGATGGGATGGTGGGACAGGTGGGATTCAGTTTACAGCATTTCATTCATGGTATTCAAAAATGGCGAATGACTGCAGTTCAATTACATCATAATATGATTGATTATTAAAGCACATGTGATTCAAGTTGACTGTTATTCTTTCTCCAATAGCGGACTTCTCATCAACTTATAGTAGGATAATCTCTGGTCCAAACCTCGATGCATGAAGCATGAAATAAAACCAACACCTACAAACACTAACTTTTGAAAACACAATAATAGTGTAAACAACAGAATTTGTGAAAACAGTGCTGTCATGTGCATGCATATTACTTGCACACATTACTTGTTTGTCTTTACAGCATGACATCGCCAATTTGTGGTCTGGGCATGCATATTACAGCATTTTTGTAATTTTTCCTAGACCTGTGTGAATGCATAGAGGATTGTTTGACGTGAATGACAAATGAATGGGAATCGTTTTGACAATGTTGTTGTCTATATGCGAAAACTTTTAAAAAATGCGACGGAAAATTCTTTAATGTCTTTAATGCATCTTTGTCATGTAAACATAGTGTCCAGTGGTTTACAAACTGTCATTTGAAGAATCCGTAATGAGGCTTGCATTGGGTGTGCGAATGTTCTAAAGAAAGTCAAGAATGGGCTTGTTACATAAGTATAGTTAATCATCCCTCGGCAGGAGTGAGTGGCAGCGCAGTAAGAGGCCATGCTTTGAGGGGGTGATGGTGTGGTCGCACCTACTCTTCCTTTCTGTTCATCTGCTCTCTCCATTCTGGCTCAGGCCTGGTGCCATAGACCTGCCGAGTGACAAACTTAACAAAGACCACAATAGAAACAATTAGTCACAGAGCAAGAAGAGAAATAGATCATGGCTTGTGAAGCACGTTGTTTGAGGTCATTGGAAACATGGAGAAAAAAAGCATCTGCGTAGTAATAAAAACCATTTACAGGTAAACCATATGATTTTTTTTTCATGGCACTCAAAAGTTCTTTCCATGTAATGACTGCTGCATTACATTCCAAGCATATGTCATTCACTTTATATAAGAACAGATTATTTTTCTTGTCTTCATGCCATCAATTGGTCTGTTACATCCAGAGGTGTAAAGAGTACCCGAAAAACATACTTGAGTAAAAGTACAAATTACTTACTGTAAAAATGACTCCATTA
>JAUMHI010000022.1:680875-707225 GCA_032359435.1 Enteromius unitaeniatus
TTACGAGATTAAAGTCGAAACTACGAGAATAAAGTCGTAATATTACGAGATTAAAGTCGAAACTACGAGAATAAAGTCGTAATATTATGAGATTAAAGTCGAAACTATGAGAATAAAGTCGTAATATGAGATTAAAGTCGAAACTACGAGAATAAAGTCGTAATACGAGATTAAAGTCGAAACTACGAGAATAAAGTCATAATATTACGAGAATAAAAGTCAAAATACTACGAGAATAAAGTCGAAATATAATATTTAGTATAGTGCGCTTGTAAATGACACGGATTGAGAGAAGGCCACCAGATATAGGCATATTTGAATATTATTTTGTCAGAGCGGCCGCTTGATGTTACTGGGATGAGATCTAAGAACTCGCGGAAACCGCGTAATATCAAGAATATGATATTTATTAAAGCGCTTTAAAGCACATTTCTCTGGGGGGCGCTGAAGCTCTCTTATTTAACCCTTATAATAAACTAAAGACATTTATGTGGGATTATTAGCAGAGATGATATCATGTGTAATATTCGCGGGACAATAAGCTAAAGGAAATAATATTTCATGTCTTCCATTGGATTCGTTATTTGTAGTGTGCCACCCAATAACAGTAAGATTAGTCCCTTTAGTAATTTTATAACAAAGTCTCAGCTTCAGTTTTATAGTGAAATACAAGTGGTGATCAGATTGCTGTATTATAGATATTCATAGCATGCCAGACACCCAGCAATCACAATGTTTTGCTTCGTTTCTTTTGTTATAAAACAGCTCGTCTTTCAAATGAATGTGTTTTTCCTCTTTGTTTTAAGTGTATAGCAAGATATAAAAGTGAAGGAGCATCAGAAGGGAAAACAGGCTATAGATTAATTTATAATGAAGTCTCAGTGTAATCTGGAAAATTATTGACTTTCACTGCTGCTTTAACTAACGTGATTTCAGTTATATGTCAGGCTATAATATAAATGTCATGTTATAATATACATATTGTTCGTATTTCGCTAAAAAACTGAAAGATGAGACTTTGATTTAAAATTACTATCTCATTGCTATTGGGTGGCGCACTATAACAAATGCAATGGAAGACATGAAATATTATTTCCAAGCATACTGTCCCACAAATATTACACATTCTGCTAATAATCCCACATAAATGTCTTTAGTTTATTAAAAAGGGTTAAATAAGAGAGCTTCAGTGACCCCCAGAGGAATGTGTGTGTGAGCCTATGTTTAGATCAAAAGATGTTCCTGTGCACCTTTTAATAAATATCATATTCTTGATATTAAGTGGTTTCCGCGAGTTCTTAGATCTCATCCCAGTAACATCAAGCAGCCGCTCGGGTGCTACAATATTCAAATATGCCTATATCTGGTGCCTTCTCTCAATCCAGGTCATTTACAAGTGAACTATACTAAATATTTTATTTCGACTTTATTCTCGTAGCATTTCGACTTTTATTCTCGTAATATTACGACTTTATTCTCGTAGTTTTAGATTTTTTTTTTTTTTTTGGTGGCACTAAAGCTCTGTCGTAGAAAATGGCATAAAGCATACAAAAAATAAAAACGAGCAGAAAATATCTGAGGAGAAAAAACTGAGAAATATAAGCAAGACAAAAATATGTGAGTCAGAAAATTCTGCGTTAATATTTAAATTTTGTGCAATATGGTTAAAAAAAGTTTTTAATCATGCTTTTTTATGCCATAAATTTTTTGATTTACTCTCACTTTTTTATTTAAATTTCGATCCATGACCATTGTATGTTATTCCTAAAGCTTTGCTTTCATTTTTAAATCTTGTGCAATATATTTTCACTTGGGTTTTTAAATTTTGTTTTCTTCTTTTTTTTTTTTATCTGTGATTGCAATACTTTTGACAGGAATCTAATCCCACAGTGAAGCCCGCAATTATGGTAAGGTGTTACATTTCATGTGCTTGTGGTGTTCAGCCAATCGCAATGCACTGGGTCAGCTGGCCAATCAGAGCAGACTGTGCTTGACGGAAGGAGGAGGATACAGTATTTGATTGATTAGTTTTTTTTTTACATTTTTTACATTTTGAAAGCATGTCTACATATTCTGTTACACCAAATACATAAATAATGATATTCAGAAATAGCATCATATGACCCCTTTAAATCAACCATTGTTTCAGTACTGGCTGAAAGTAATTAGAGATGCACAGTATTATCTTGTTATGTTATTAGAATTGGCTGATTGTGGTTTAAAATGTAAACACTGGCAAGGCCAATTTGAAAAAAAAAATTAAACGGGGTTTGTGTTTCAAACTACATTTGTATGAAAACAAAACTACTTTAACAATGTTTATTAGTTCTAACAGTTCCAAAGGGAAATGCTGTATATATCAGTATCAACATCAGCCCAAAATAATAAAACAAAATATCAGCATTTTGAATATAGGTAAAAATCTAATATTGTGCATTACTAAAAGTAATCTATGAGAACTTAATGGGAATTATAAGAATAACTTAAAAAAAAACATCAAGTGTAAAATATAAGATCCCTTGCAGAATGCTAAATAATGCTCCCAAAAATAGGCTTAATTTTCCTTACGCTTAAGAAAAATAATAATGAAAAATAATAATGTGCCATAAAATCTGGACATTTCTGCTATGAGATTTACTCAGTTAATAGAGACAAACCAATTTTCTGGACACATTATAAAAACAAAGATTTGGAGGGGTGATTCCATTGGCTTATTTATTTTTACTACATCTGTCAGGAGCTTGTAGTATGCCTCCAACACAAACAAGCTGAGCATTGAACCATTACTATATATAAATCAAAGCACAACTTGATGTGCCTGGAGACACATGCTCACCAACATTTATCCTTGTGTATTATGCATAATGTCTTAAACAACATTTTCACCTAACGTCAAAATGTCTCAATAAAAAATATAAATATCTTCTTGGTAAAAAAATATCAGACAAATTCCATTACATATAGAATATACATTTCTCTGTAAAATGGTTTTATGAAAAAGGCGCATTAATCAGCTGTAGTTAGGATTGGAGGGTGGTATTTTTGGAGCAGCTTAGCTTTGGATTTAGAGTGGATGAGGTGAGAGGTGTCACAGCGCTGTCCCATCATCCCAGTTCCTGATTTAGGCCTGACTTTTGGTCTTGTTCAGTCTTCTTTTACCTTAGAAGGGTCTATCTCAACCTGGGCCAGTGAGTCTGTTTCTGTCCGGCACTTTTTTGTTGGCCTGTCGAGACCCTGGCAGTCCTGTTGGTGCTTCAATGAGCCATTTCTGTCTGTATTGTGGGTGTCTGTAACTTTACAGCCATTGGAGTCTAGGTGATCTGTGAGTAGACTGTGTTTAGATGCTCCATTTGCCTGGAAGGGTTCGTTCTTCACCTCGTTTACACTGCTCAACATCTGTGTGGCATCTGCACTGGAGATGTGACTGGTGAGTCCTAAATTGGGAAACAAAGAGTCTATCTACATAGCTGTAACAAATTGTTCAAGCACACCACTTACAACATGAATCCAGCCTAATTTTTTTTAAGTATCCAGAAAATTACAAATAATTAATTAAGAAAATAAATAAAAAGACTTGGTACTTTACCGTTGTGACTGCTTGTTTCTTCTGTCTGGCTGGTGCTGCAGGAAGAGGCAGCGGGAAGGGGTGTTGCTGCTCGACTGGAAGTAGTGCTTTCTGTCTCATCTAGAAGTCTGTCCATGTAATCCCTACACATACAAAACAAAGAACACACACCATATTCTAAGAAATAGCATGACCCCAGGTAGCTGGACAAATGAATGAATCAAACTCTCGAGTGATAGAGCAGTACATTTGAATGTCTTTTTCTCTGAAACAATTATTTATTATTTTTATCAATGTAATTTTGATCTACCTTTTTTTTTTATACACACAATAACAAAACTGGATGTTAAGGACAGTGATACAGTTATGAGCTAAATAAAACAGGACCCTTTTACTCCTGCCACTAACTTATGACTTGTATATGGAGAGCATTTAGATATTGTTAGCTGGACTGCATCTACATCTTCATTCCGATACATTTCAAGTGTGGACAGATACGCATTTACATCAGTTTGACTGAATGAGCTGTACATTTTTCTTTGTATTCTATTTACAGGCATAACGATCAACATAATGATCGGTATTCTAATATAACATGGTGTAAAAATAATATCTATGAAAGAGCACCTTTCAGTCCAGCTGCATTCTTTTCCTCCTGATTATTTTATTTATTCCTTTATAGGATATAAAAAAGGACAACACAAACTTTGCATTTGTGGTCTACTCTCCCTATATACAGTCATGGCCAAAAATATTGGCACCCTTGTTATTCTGTCAGAGAATTGTTCCACAAATGTCCACAAAACATAACAAATGTTTGGTTATTCACATGCTTATTGTTTTTGTTTGCAACTGCATCAACACAAAACCACCCACAGAATTTCACACAGAACTCAAATTGGCTGGACAAAATCATTGGCACCTTGTCCGAATTGTTAGAAATAATTGCTTTTCAAGCATTTGATGCTCCTGTATTTGTATTTAGACACATCCGTGGAAAGTAAAAGGTGTTGGCAATATAGTAATCACACTTGTACCCTCGTTAAATGGAGAAAAGTTTAATCAACTTTTGTGTTGTGTCCACTGAGCATGGAGAGACGAAAGAAGTGTAAAGAGTTGTCTGTTAACGAAAAATGAATGAAAAATTTAAACAAAGGATTGTTCAAATGGTGAGTTTGATTAACTTTCAAAAATATTTAAGCTGATCTGCAGACACCGGGTACAATAGTGTCAGCTCGCATTATCCGTCACCATCTCAAAGAAAAGAAACACTATGCAGAAGACTGGTAGGATACCACTGCTGACAAATAGGAATAAAAAGGCAAGACTGGAGTTTGCCAAAACTTATGTGACAAAACCACAATTCTTCTGGGAGAACATTCTGTGGACAGGTGAGACAAAAGTGGAGCTTTTTGTTAAAAGACATCATGGCACTATTTACAGAAAAAGAAATGAAGCCTTTAAAGAAAAGAACACAGTCCCTATAGTCAAACACGGTGGTGGTCCAAAGATATTTTGGGGTGGCTTTGCTGCTTCTGGCACTGGATGCCTTGTTGCACAATGTTGTGGCCAGTGTCAGAAAGCTGCATCTCCACCAGAGGTCATGGGTTTTCCTGACGTCATAATACATACCTCTGTGATAATACGTACTTCGGTGAACTTTTTGTGCAACACCATTTTTCTATACCTTACTGCACGTTACGTCACAGTTTCAAAGAGAAGTGTCAAAAATTTCAAAGAAAGTGGCGCTAAAACACCTACCCCAACAGTCTACTCTGAGAGTTCGTAGACATGTAGTTGCAGACTAAAGATAATTAGCTGACTTATAGTTGACATGTAGTTACAAAGTTAGTTAGAAGAAAGTATAAAGTGGACTATCAAAGTAAAGTGACCAAAGCTTGGTCCATCCTCGATTAAGTTTGCATCTCGGAACCACCAACAATCTTTGTTGAAATTAGCTTAATGATCTAGCACGTATTAAGATTTAAAAGATCAAAAACGAATCTGTTCAGAGCTTTAAAAACAAAGAGCAACATTTTTAAATAAATTCTGAAACAAATCAGACAAAAAAAAAAAAAGTAAAATGCCTATGAAGTGACTATCAGAGCACAATGTGTTTTTCCTCACATTCAGTATTGATGTAGTTATTGTGGTTTGTATTCATAGAATTATTACTACAGAGCATTTTGGTTCATAATGTTCATAATTTATGACCAAATTTATTTTGTTACTTGGTTTAGAGAGGCAAAATATGCTAGTACAGATACTTACGTTACTCCTGGATGAAGGTTGTATTTCCTTTTTCCAATCCTAGTTTGTTGCGCAAAGAAATCATACCGCTCTGACTTTTTCCACATGTAATAAAAAGCCACACAATCTCCGACAGACCTTGTTCTAACCTAAAATTGG
This sequence comes from Enteromius unitaeniatus, assembly GCA_032359435.1. Classification (NCBI taxonomy): domain Eukaryota; kingdom Metazoa; phylum Chordata; class Actinopteri; order Cypriniformes; family Cyprinidae; genus Enteromius; species Enteromius unitaeniatus. The sequence goes on from JAUMHI010000022.1 coordinate 686,850, forward strand.
ATAAAGAAAAAAATGAATAAGGTTTCAAATGCCACATCAAGTAATCCATGTATTTAGAAAACATGCTAGGCACATTATTGAGCCCCAAAGGGTATTTTATTTTTCTAGTCTGTAACAGTTTTCATCCTGTAACTAGTTGGGTGCAGCTGCAGCTTTATTTCTCGTAGGGCAACCTTAAATGGAGCGTAGCAATATATCTGGCAGGTCATGTTAGTCAAGCTTGCATCAGCTGACCTTCAGTTAAGTGCACACCTTTCGAAGACCATATTGAAGTGCAACTGCGTCACAGTGACACTATGAAGACTGTGCCAATGTGAAGAGCGTGGACTCCATAGTGTGTATTTGAAGTGCACAGTGTCACAGCGTAAGCTGTCCCAGTTCAGAATGCACCCTCTGAAGTGCGCATTCCAAGGCAGATTGTGTCACCGCTATGCGACAAAGCCTGTCACGATTCAAAAGCGATTTCAAACGCATCCTACGTTTCCCAGGAAAATTAAGTGGGTTACACTTTATTTCGAAAGTCCATTTAGACATTCTACTAACTATAAGTAACTTTGTATCTACATGTTAACTAATTCGTGTTAATTCACAACTACATGTCTACTAACTCATGACATGACATTGACATGTAGTTGCAAAGTTACTTACTAAACAGTCGAATATCTAAAGTGGACTATCGAAATAAAGTGCAACCAGAAAAACACGGCGATGAGAGTTCTGTAAGGAGCATTCACATTTAAATGTAATTGTGTTCTCATTTACTCAAATACCTAGTGTAAGTGTTATAAGTTAAATAAGACAAACATTATTTAACGCAATAGTCTTTCCCCTTTTTGTTTTTCTGTACTGCTGTCATGTAATCCCACACGTTTTAACCAAACTTCCGCACTTGAGAATTTTGTATCCTGCTGTGTCATATTTACTAATGCTGCAAAAGTTATGTTAATGTACATTTAGTATTTTTTGTTATACAAATTTACATGTAAATAAAAGAGAAGCTCACAAAACATTCTTCTATATGTTTATTTTTTGTCCTGTAAATAATTTTTTTAAACATTAAAAAAAAACGTCATATACATTGCTGAAAGTATTTTTTATAACTATTTACAACATAGTTTAGGTTTACCATCAGAAAAATAACACATTTTAAGCCAAGTCCTGCAAACTATTGTCAGGAGGTGAATCTCTTGATGGCAGACTCGGAGGACAATGCGATGGACAGTGGAACGAGGCATATCACACACTCTGTAGACCACTCTGTATGATGTACCACTGACCAAACACAAGAGAAACACAAGGATCTGGATTGTGGAACCCCATCACTGTTGCCATTCACTTCTCCGAAGATCCAGCAGTACTGTCAGAGTCTCCTGCTTAGACTAAAACCATTAAAAACCTGTCCAGCGCTGGAACATTCAGCTTCAGCTTTATGCGTACAGGGGACTGGTCTGATGTAATGAAAGAAGGAAAAGAGAAATTGTTTATAGATATGACATAGTAATTGGCAGAAGAAATATTTAGATGCTTTAGCAAACCAATTGTAACTACAAATACCACATTGGGGAAAAACTACTACTCATATTTAAAACCACAGATAGTTCAGCCAAAAAAAATGAAAATTACAAACCTGTAACAACTTGAGGGTGAATAAATGATTAAAGAATTTTCATTTTTGGGCGAATTATCCTCTAATTAAAATGAATATCTTGCATACTCGAATATATGTAAGGTATTGAGAGTAAAATTAAAGGTATGCAGTACTGTTCTGAAAAAAGAATTTGTCAGGATGGTTTTGCATTAATATTACTTATGCACTACTGTGTATGTTGCATTTTACTTCTGAAAATGTTCAAAGTTCTTACATTTAAAATTGCCTACTTCATACTGTTGGGTAGTTTAATCTACAACAATACATCTTGTTGTAAAAAACCCTATTTCCAGCAATTAAGGATGCAACAAACCAGTGTAACTTACCTGGGCCTGAGGTACAGCACCGTCTCCTCCATTATGACGTTAGACATAAAAACAAAAATGTGTAATTCTAGCTCCACCTGTCCTGTCAGGATGGCAGTTCTTCTCTGGCACCGCTGCTATGCGACAGGACCGGTAATTGGCAACCCCTGGTGGTGCAACTAGAAAATCCTGCGAAGACGGAGCATCTTTTGCACTTTGTAGGGTCCTTTCCTGTACTTTGGAGGCGTGGCCTTCAAAGTCTGTGCCCTTCAAAACGTGTGCACTTAACTTTGGGACACAGCTACGGTCTAGTAGCAGCCTTTGAGCTGATTTATTGCATTTGGGGAAGGAAACATTTATTTAATTCTCAGCTGTGAGTATGTTTATTTTTTTATTCATTCAATTCTTTATGAGAGTTATTTTGATGAAACATTTTACAAAGCGGTTGTTGTTGTTGTTGGCTGTAAGGTAGAATATTTTGTTGCGCTTAATGCATATGTCAGCATGGCTGAGTGAGATTTTTTTTAATCAAGATGAGAATTTTTTTGGGTGGTATTTTGATATTATTTGTTTTGTTTGATGCAAATTGTGAATTGTTTTTTAACTTATAATCTGTGTGGTTACAAGTTATTTCATTTGTAAATGATAAAATGTAAATACAAGAACAGGTAGGGACAGATATGGATTGACATTAATTATAGGTTTTTTACAAATGAAGTGACCTATAGTGATGAATGCCATAAAATGAGCACTACCTTGTTGGCCTGGATAAAATTAAAGTCTTTTCCATATGCCTTTAAACCTTGTTCAAAATTCCTACATTCTTCCTCTGTCCAGACAGTTAGTTCATCTGCAGAAAAGAAAAGAAATACAAAAAGAAGTAAGATTGGGCTGTCAATGGATTAAACTATTCAATTGCAATTTTTTTAAAGAATACACACACACATGCATGTGTGTATATATATATGCACATACACACAGTGTCTTGCAGAAGTATTTAAATCCCTTCATGTTTTGTTATGTTGCAGCAAAAACAGAACTGTTACAAATGTATGAAAATAATGTAAATGTAAATGTAATGTAAATGTATAAAAATAAAAACAATGAAATAAGAACATTGCACAAGTATTCAAACCCTTGCCTCAGTACTTAATTATCATGTGTGTGCCGCTCCAAGTCATACCCATTCAATTGATTTTTGCCACAGGATAACGTCACTTGTTGAGTAGTAACATTTACAAGCAATATAAATGCTCCTGAGCTAAATTCCAGCTATTCCAGATGCAATGTCATTTTTTTATGTTTAATAAATTTGCAAAGATGTTTGCAACCTGTTATTTGTCATCATTATGTATGGAGTGTAGAATGATGTGGGCAACTAATTTAAAGTGACTATAACACAGCTTATATGTAAAATAAAAACAATAATTTAACTACAATGCAATAAGAAATTGGAAAGAAAGGAAAGGGTTACACTCTAGTCTAAAACATCAAGAGCCGGTTTCCCAGATAGGGATTAGATTAAGCCAGGACTAGACCTTTGCTAATTTAGGACATTTAAGAATTTTTAGAAACTTGTTTTACAAAAATGCATGATCTGTGAGCATTTTAAGACCAAACAATGACAATAATGTATTTTAAGATACCTCAGTGCAAGCTTTTTCCAGTTTAGACAGCTCTTAACATTTATAGTAGTATTATAACATTAATCTACTACTAACCTATTTAATGTAATCTACTAGGACTAGTCTTAAACCCTGTTCGGGAAACTGCCCCCAAGAGTGCAAAACTGGCACAACCTGTTGTATCAAAATACAACAACAACAAAAAATATACTGTTACTGTGTTACTGTGATTTTACTAGAGAAAAAAAGTTCCATTTTAGGTCTCCGGTCACTTTTGACCAAGAAGATCACAAGTGTGACTCCCAATTAAGGAGCACCTAATAAAAGTTTTGTTCTAAAAGAAGTTTAATAAAACAAACAACAACAGCAACAAAAAAGACTTTGTTTTGTGGAACAGAGGTTGTGTAAAGTTTGCCACTGAGAGAAATTGATAAAGATTTTCAAAAGTAACAAACAGCTTTATGAAGAAACACAAACTGGCTGATCGCTAAACTTCAACTTGTCAATGTTTTCAGCTATGAGCACTTTTTCCTGCATTGTACAAAAAACGTATACACATGGTTGCCAGATTTGAATAGCTATAACATGCAGGTAGCATGTTTTTTTTTTAAATATTTTTCTTGACCAAAAATATATTTGTTTTAACAAAGAAAACCACTTTCTTTCAAGAGCCACAGCTCTGTTAAGTGGCCGACTGGCAGTACGCATTTTGTGAATGTTTGGTTAGTTAAGATGAATTAAAAATGAACAATACTTTTACAGTCTTTTTTAATATTAGTTAATGCTAATTTCAGCATTTACTAATGCATTATTAAAATCACAGGGTGGGTTTGTTAACATTATTTAATGCACCATGAGCTAACATGAACTATGAACGATTGTAATGTTAAGAAATGACACCTTATTGTAAAGTGTTACCTAATGTTATCTACTGCCTTAAATATTATGATGGGGGAAAAAAAGAGAAATGCCTTTTAACAAACTTTGTAAGACTCACCTCGGGCTGCTTTAACGTTAAATCTTAATCTCCGCAAAGCTTCAGCAGTATCAAAATTACACTTCACCAACTCATATAATGCCTGAGGGGAGTAAACAATTTGTATTGTATTTTAAGTTCAGCATTTGATTTTCAAATAAAATTATAAAACTGTTATCATTATTTTTATTATTTAATCTTAGAGGCATTTCTTTAGTACCTGTTCATTGTCTTTGATGTGGAATCCTTCTGGAATAGCATCTACTCCAGTCTCCTCTCCCGTCCGTCGACATGCTTCTGTCAGAAACTCAACCACAGTGTTTTCAGTAAGGAATTCAGGATTCCACAGCAGCTGGTCATCATTTTCATACACTGTGAATGATGGAGTCGCAGATTCAAAGCATTTCACAAGACTGTAACATACCGATGCCATCGAAAATGTAAACTATTTCCATATGTGAAATCAAGAACTTTCATTTTATTACAATTACAGCCATGTAATAAAAAGAATGTATAATAATGGGGAGAATAAAGGAGAGATCTAATGCTTTTTCGTGCATTCTGACTTACTTATGTCGTTAAAGAGCCAGATTCTTGGGGTCTACACTTGGGTTTGTATAAGTTCTGTTTAATTCAGATTGATTTCACAGCTTGCATATGATCGCTATGCAAAAGCTTCACATGCTTGTGACTCTTTAGTTTTACCCACTGTTTTTGGAGAGAAGTGGTACAGTTGTATCTGACTTTCCTAAATATTATAAATCTAAAGATGGTAACACTTTACAATAAGATTCATTAGTTAAGATTAGTTAACATGAACTAAGATTGAACAATATTTCTACAGTATTTATTAATCTTGGTTAATGTAAATTTTGGCATTAATAACACATTATTAAAATCACCAGTTGTGCTTGTTAACATTCGTAAATGCACTATGAATTAATATGGACTAACAATAAATACCTTTATTTTTATTAATTAACATTAAAAAAGATGAACAAATACTGTAATAAACATGTTGACCTCTGTTCATTTATGTTAGTTAATACATTAACTAATGTTAACAAATTACACCTTATTGTAAAGTGTACCCGTCACATTTATATTCCTGTAAGTTCCTAAAACCAAACCAATTTCATGGTACTTAAAACCCAGGATTGGTGCCTGATTAGTTTATTCACTTCTCCTGATGCTAATTTATTACCCTCGTTTGTGTTTGTTTTTAAGGCCCAGTCTGTTCTGTCTTTGGTGGTCTGGTCACTGTTATTCTATGTTGTGTTCTCCATTGTCTTTCTGATCTTGTTATTTCTAAAATAAGAGGTTTGCACCCGATTTGGTTTGTCTCCTTCGTCTTCCTCCTCCTGACACAACCCTGACAGTACCATACTAACTAATACTACATACTAATGTTCCACAAACAGGAAGTTTGAAAGCTTGAAATATCACCAACCATTCCCATTTTATTAAGGTTTATCCAAATAAAAGGCCCACCCTGTATTATGTTCCCTTTAAAAAAAGACATCATACTACAGTATGTCTGATGCAGTTCTCATTTCATTAGTGCCACCAAAATATTCAAGTTTACATATTTGTAGTCAGTCTTTCCTAAAGTATTCAAAAATGTATCCCAATTAATTGATCAACATACAGTACTGTAGGTCAAATATACCTTTCTCATTGTTTTTATATTTGCACAGTCCAGACGGTGTTTCAGCCTGATACATAGAGCCAACCATGATTTCCTGTTAAAAACATAAATGTTTCAAACAATTCATACGAAATTACAAACAAAAAGCATGACAAAGCAATACTGATGAAAGAGTGTTTACTTTTTTCCAATCTTCAGAGGGAATATAGTCATCATCCTCCTCTGACTCTTCATCTACTTCATTATCTAAAAAAACAAAACACTATATATATCAAAACACTGCTTAAGCCAACTCATATGGGGGATGCTAAATACTGAACAAAATGTGACCCGCGCTGGCAAAATGAGTCGCAATGCTCACAGTCTCATTTTGAACTACAAAAAATGATCAGATTTGAGGTTTTTAAGCTCTCTTCTAGTAATCCCGATGCTCCAAATAGGAGTACCTTTTTCTCTGCTCATTTCTGGACAAGTTGTAGGTCTATTGTTTCAAAGCACAGCATTATAGCTTTGTGAGTATTCATATACAATTCTTGATTAAATTAACCAGTGAAATATGATTTTAAACCCATGCTGATAAAAACTAAATTTGACATTTGCAAAGCATGCATATAGACCAGGCTATCTCCCTATAAAGTACATAATGTGTTTGATTTGTTTTTTTGTTTTTTTTTGTAGTACCATGAATTACAGTAGCGTAGATCTCAATGTTAAGCAAACATAAACAACAGATTAACTCACTGCTCCTCATTAAACTATTCATTTGTAAATTTGTTCTTATTTTTAATAACAAAGATAAAATAAAAATAACTATATAGTGATTAACAATACAGTAATTATTATTAAGAACGGAATTTGAGTAAATTACTCTAAGCAAAAAAAATCTGTAAAAACACAGTACAGTATAACGTAATAATCTAAACGAATTGAATGTGAAAATAAAAAATAGCTAATTTTGACGATTTGCTCATTGTGACTAATTTTTCCAGAACGGATCACAAATGCATTGAATAGTATCAAATGGAGCTTATCTGTGTCGTACTCTGAAAGTAGTCATGGTTCTGTGAACGCATGTGTTCAGTTGTGTTACAGGCTTTCACTGCACTGCACTGTCGACTGCCAGTGGAGTAGCTCTCATTTACCATTCCTGTGGATACCTTTGATTCATCCTCCTGAAAAAAAACAAAAATGAAACTTTTAAATGCAGTTTTAAATGTTTCTTATAATTTTGACAAATATATATATATATGTATACACTACCGTTCAAAATTTTTAGAACAGTAAGATATTTAATGGTTTTTAAAGATGTTTCTTCTGCTTATCAAGACTGCATTTATTAGATTAAAAATCCAGAAAAAAAAACTGTAATATTGTGAAATATAATTTCAATTTAAAATAACTTTATAATAATTTCTGTGTGAATATATTTTAAAATGTAATTTATTCCTGTGATACCAAGCATCATTACTCCAGTCTTCAGTGTCACATGATCCTTTCAGAAATCATTCTAATATGCTGATTTATTACTAGAATTGTCAATGTTGGAAACAGTTGTGCACCCAAATATTGGCTTTTTTGTTCTTTCAATAGATCCTTTGTTAATAAAAGAATAAAAATAAAGAGTAAAAAAGTAATAATCCCAAACTTTTGAACAGTAGTGAAACTAAACTACTGTAACAGTAGTTTTGAACATTATTATCCATTTTAAATAAATGCTTCGTGTTTTAATTGTTTTTTTAGGATTCTCTGATCATTAAAATATTTCAACTAGCTCAACTGTTTCCAACACTGATAATAAAACACTGATAATAAAAAATCAGCATATTAGAATGATTTCTGAAAGGTCTGAAAGTAACACTGAAGACTGGAGTAACGATGCTGTGTATCACAGGAATAAGTTAAATTTTTAAATATATTCACACAGAGAACAGTTATTTTAAATTGAAATAATATTTCACAATATTAAATTTTTTACTGGATTTTTAATCTAATAAATGCAGCCTTGATGAGCAGAAGAAACATCTTTAAAAACCATTAAATATCTTACTGTTCTACAAATTTGAATGGTAGTGTGTGTGTATATATATATATATAAATATATATAAACAAATAAAAAGTTAACTGGTAGCTTGCCATAGTCTTCTGTGTTAACTGTGTTTGGTAATTTACCCATTAGAATTAATGCAAAGCCATCCTGATATTATTGTTGTCACATGACAATAAACAATAGGTCTTCAGAGCAAAAAGTGTAGATTTTTTTTCAAACAGATTTAAATTTCTTATTCAACATAAAAGGCTATCAAGTCAAAACAAGGCCACATATAGTTGTAAAAGAAATGAAAAAACTTTGCAAATAAAAAAAATGCAAAAAAATGCAAAAGAACATGAAGTACTGCAAGAAGAGTTTGTAACCAGGTTGTTTTGGGTCACCATTGACTTGACCATTGACTTGATTGAATTTTTTTCACAGCCTGTTAACAAACTTTCTTCAAAATATCTTCCTTTGTGTTCGGCAGAACAAAGAAATTCGTACATGTTTGGAATTATTTGAGGGTGAGTGAATCATGACAAAATTTTCATTTTTGGTAGAACTATTCCTTTAACTTTGTTTTGCAATTTAATAAATCCCTAACATTAATTAAGAAAGGACCGTCAGTGTAAGATTCAATAAATCAACCTTAAGTCTTTGTTTAGTTTAGTCATGGTCATTATATATTAATTCATGGTAATGTAATAATATCCCGTGGCCACAAGATCCTATTTTGATGGCATAGCATCAATTTAATGTGGCCCAAGTTTAATGAGTAGGTCAAACAAACCTGGGTGGCCAAAGTTCATGTGTAGGCACAAATGTGTAAGAGGACACTGGTAACAACACTTTTTTTCACATCACTAAGCAACAAGAATTAGATAACTACATTTAACTACTGTTACACATTTGAACTTACACATACCATTTAGTGTGTTGCTACATATGTATAAGTACACAAATACTGGAGCTGTAGATACTATGTACTACATAAACTGTTGTTACATACTACGTACACATCTAGTTACTATGGAAGTACACAGGTAATAGAAAGTAGGACCCAGTATCTAAAAGCATTTGACACAGTTGCACAAAAATCAGTAGAGATTTTCAACACCATGTCCTGGAGGTACCCAAAAAGTTAGAACACAGGGCTACCTAGTGTTCTTGAGATAAAAAGGTTTTGGAAAAACATGTATAACTTTTTTATAACCAAATTGTGTTGCCCCACCCCACTCAAAAATCAAATGTTGCCCACGAGGCGGACCTTGCTCTTCTTCAGTTCTCCAGTGCTTCTGCTGCTTTCATCATTGTCCATATCCTCTCCTTCATCCTCCTCCTCTTCCTCTTCCTCTTCTCCATCCACATCGTCTTCATCCTCCTCCTCATCCTCTTCATCAGGTGATCCACTGCATCCATAACCATATAGACTCAAGAGCTCCTGAATGGGCATTTCTTTCTCCTGCAAGAAAGCAAGTTTCTATTTCATGTTTTGTGTTTGAATATGCCATATCAGCAAATCATATATATATATATATATATATATATATATATATTCTGTTCTGAATAACATTAAAATATTTGTTGTACAGTGAGGGAAAGAGAGTATCTTTATATTTACTAATCAATTAACATGCATATAAATTAGAAAAATGAATGTACCTGTAGCATAATTGTTTGCCATTACAAGGTTAACTGGTTTTTGGGGTAATATTAAATACAGAATTAATAATTAATTAACAGAAATAATCAGTCTATAATTTAATGGTAGGTTTATTTTAACAGTGCAAGACAGAATAACAACATCAAAAATCCTGAAAAACGCAAGACATGTGAGGAAAAAATAAACGATTAGTTGTGGGATTATACTGTCATAAATTATATACCATTAATTTATTAACTTTCTTTTTTGTCCCATCTATTGCTTATCACTGATATTTTAAGAATGAATACAGCATCATTCCTGAAACTTTGAGGCATGTATATGTCTGAAAAACTAAAGTTTATTCAAATCCTGAATGGATTACAGCCTAGAAAAACTCCCTTTATTATAATTTAAAACATCACTCATCAAAGTTCTCTTACTATCAAATAAAATGTATAATCTGTTATAATCAAACTCCCTAAAATACACAATATTTGCTGCTGCAACCGAAAACGAGAATGATCATAACGTGCATATGGAAGCATCAGCTGTCAAACGCACTTGCGGATCTTTGATGTTATACACCGACCGGTGGCTGTAGCGCCGCTTCAAGTCAATGCTGATGCTTTCATATGCGCGTTATGATCGCTCTCTCGCTGCAGCACTGCCTCTAATGATGTAGAACTGCTCCAATACGGAGCTGTCTAATACACTCAAAGCTTAAAGTAAACAGAAAGGTGCAGTTTACCGACAGGGTTTAAGACTAGTCCTAGATTAAAATGTTAAGAGCTGTCTAAACTAGAAATGGCTTGCACTGAGCTATCTTAAAATACCTCATTGCCATTGTTTGGTTCTAAAATGCTCACAGATAATGCATTTTTGTAAGACATGTTTCTAAAAATTCTTAAATGTCCTAAATGAGCAAAAGTCTAGTCCTGGCTTAATCTAATCCCTATCCGGGAAACCGGCACAGAGTGTTTATCTGAGCTCAACTGGTTATGCCAGAGAACGCAAAGTTTTGCGAGAGAATGCAAAAGATTTTAAAAAAAGAATTCTTTCCTGCTTTAATTTTTTTTTACCCACCCTGATTTTTTTCCTCCACCACGTCCCATAAGGGGATCTGTAGTATTATGACAACATTTTTTTTTAACTAAATTTTAATATCGTGATAATACTGTGATAAAAGCATTAGCAATTAATCCTAAAATTCCAATTTAATGCCTGCATATCTCTAATATAGATTTTCTTTTTCTTATTTTACTTTTAAATTGCACAGCATGCCCAAAAATATATGTATATGGAGGCATATTCATTATGATAGGGTAATGTGAAACAAAAGATCAGGTGCAACATATTGAAAATCAGCATGAGACCAAACCTTTGCAAGTTCTTCAATCTCATTGCCAAAATTAGATTCTCCCTCTGGAACCTCCTCATCTTCAGGGGTTTGATCATCATCATAATCAGGCAACAGCATCTCTGTTGACAGGTCAAAGTGGATTAAATCAAGAGTATGTATAAAGAAATGTTTGTTTTACTATGATAGATAAACTAGTAATGGTCTTACCTGGGCTTGAACTCCCCAAGGAGGGCTAAAAACAAAGACATCAGTTCATTACTGTTTTTTAACAGCAAAAATAATTCTTTGTGATCATTATTTAAGTGAAATTGTCATTAAGTACTGTAATAGCTAAATGAGCAGTATAGATAAACATTTCCATAAGACTAATGAATATTGGTCATTATTTTAATGACAATTCTGTAACTGTGTTGGGTCACTGTTGGATGTCCACTATAATTTATGGATCCTGATGCAAGTCAGTTGAGAAGCACCGGACAAAACCGGTCATTTACAGTGTACACATTTTTATCAAGAGGTTATATCAGCTGTATAAATGACTATGTATGGTATGGTACAGTATGCATTTAGGTAGACAGAAATCATAGTTTTCCAGTGCTGTATTTTTATTTTTTATTTTTTTTTACTTTCAATATAAACTAAAACTTTCAACAGGCTAGTGTTAGAACATCTATGATAAAGTAGAGGAATCGGTAATGCTTGTGTGTACATTTGTTTGTTTGTGTTTGTGTGTGTGTGAGAGAGACTTTCAAGATCTCTTTATAAAAAAATAAAAAAAAATCTCAATTATATCATGTAGGCCTAATAAGGTAAGAGGGAGAAAACTACCAACACATATAAATAATACAGGTATATACCTACAAATATAGAAATAAAACCACAACATGACATTACTGAGAAATTAATGTTCAAAACATCGTCAACTGTGTGTGAGTGAGAGAGAAAAGGGGTAGAGGGAGAAGGCGTATTTGGACATGTTTACTTAATACCAAACAATATAACCATTAAAGGCGATCTATGCGACTTTTATCTCAAACCGTATGCATCACCCCTTGATCGTCTTGCTGTCTGCCCTCTGAATACATTGGGGGGAAAAAACGGTCTCGAAAGACAACACAAGAGTCTGCAATATCAAAACAAACACTATGGGCACAGGATGTGCACCACAACAAAAACAAACTTCGGCCAACCAATCGGCAAGAAAATTGTTTTTGTTGTGGTGCACATCCTGTGCCCATAGTGTTTGTTTTGATATTGCAGCCTCTGTGTTGTCTTTCGAGACCGGGTTTTTCCCCCCAATGTATTCAGAGGGCAGACAGCAAGACGATCAAGGGGTGATGCATACGGTTTAAGATAAAAATGAGATCGAGCTAAAATCCTGCAACATAATACATAAGTAATTATATTTGCAATTTCTCTTCCAAGCTTGCCGGTGGATAGTGGCCTTTACTTTGAAACTCCATGAATTGTATACACACGTCGTGAAACTAACCTATAACCTATAAGTAAAAAATAATCTCACAGGATTTTACAATAAGAACAATAAGAGCTGCTTACATCGTACCTCGAGTCAGATGTCAACCAAGAAGTCGGAAATCAGCTCTCTGCTGACAGCAGTTGCCAGAAGTCAGCGATTTGAGTTATAATTTTAAAAATAGAAATATTTTAGTATAAAAAAAATTGACCAAACCCTCTCTCTCACACTTTAAAAACAAATGCTAATCTAAATAAACAAATTCCCCCTTCACAGCTATATTCAGGTTTGCCACATGTCCGTCTGTATCTTTTGCCTCTTATATAATGCTGTACTGTAAATCTCCAGTACGCTTTTCTACAGGAGCTTTATATAGGGCTCTCCACCTCTCTCTTATTAGGAAGTCTGGGTTCAACAAATCTGGCTACTATTTATTTTCTCATTAATTCTGGATGCATTGTCTTCGTGGTGATAGAATTCAATTCTGTTTTTGACATACTTTTAAAGAACAAAACTGGGGATTCAGAACAGATTAAATAGCATCTACCATTACTTCTTAATCCTCCTTTATTGATCATCATCAAGTTACGCCACACCATTAAAGGAATCAGTGTTGCCAACTTAGTGACTTTGTTATAATTCATAACATACTGAACATAATTCAGCACTATTTGATAAAATTGTAAGGCCTTCTTGATCCGTAATAAAAGCTGCTTTAGACCATCTACATAAATCTTAAAATAAAAATGTTAGTTATTGTTATTGCTGCATTTCAAAATACAGAAAATAATTATTTATTAAAAATGATTCGGAATTATGATTCAGAATATGCCTAATTAACACGGCATCCCTCTGGGAAAAACTGCAGGGATTGATAAATAGTATATTAAGCTATAGCTCTTTTCAAAGCTTCAATGTACTGCATCCGCCAAATAATTTTGAAAATATTGGCAAACATCCCTAGTATCTGGTGTATTAGAATATGCTGACATGCCTTATTATTCAAAAAACATTATTGTAGCTCCTCTATGCCCCACCTCTCTCAAAGGCGTAGTTTTCTACAAAGACCTTCCTTCCTACAAGCACAGCCTGCTCTGATTGGCCATCTGACCCTGTGCCTTGTGATTGGCTAAACACCACAGGTACCCATCGGAAATTAAACACCCCTTACCAAAATCATCAGTTCAGCCTTCCAAATAAATGTAAAGATAGTTAATAATGTGCTTATTTGTACAGTTCAAGCTCAAAAAGAGAACAGTCATGTGACAAACACAGCGCTCAAAAGTATTTGCACACAAGCCGCGAAGGACTCCGTTGTGATGTGACCCTATCTCTTTCTTACACACACACATTTAAAGGCCCTTTCACACAGGACACAGAATGCACAGTGCTATGAAACCCATTCATTTCAATGGCTTGTGCTGTACAAGCACAAAACTCCACATTTGAACAGTCAATAGCATACATTTTAAACTAAAAACAACACATCCCACAATACAATAAGCTAAGACCAACTTCATTAGCAGCGCTTGTAGCCATTAACCAAACCGATAAACATACACAGACCGGAAGTTAACTTCGGCCAGGTGCATGCATCTGATGAAATCGTCTATGCATGCATAGCTATATACCACACTAATAGAAATCATATAGCCTTTAAAACTTATCCAAAATGGAATAGGAGGAAGGACATATACTGTAGCCCCATTTCCACTGTTGGGACAAAAGCAGGTGTGATAACCACTCAGAGGTATATAGGTTAGTTTTACGATGCAGTACTGGCGAATATATCCGATTTACAAAATATTCAAAATAATGCCCACCATCCACCAGCATTACCAAGCCTGGAAGAGCCAGGATCAATTAGTAAATGTATTAAAATCTATCTAATGTTCATATTCAGCTTGACATAGGCTATCACAATCAGGAGCAGGATTTTCAGACCTTTTAATAACTAATGTGTTTTCATTTGTTTCAATTCAACGTTTTACCAATTTAAAAATGATAAGCAGTAAAACATTTATGCTTTCGAACTTAAATCTTTAAGTAAACAACAAAAAATGCAAACAAACGGCCTCTCTAATAATCTTCTTTTTGTGATAGTGCTAGTTCCGGTCATTTATTACTTATTGATTAACTTTCTGATAACTTCTCTTCGCTGGTGAAATGATGGGGTTGCGTGCTGTACCCTTTTGACAGCGGTGGAAAAGTAACTCTATATGTGACCCTGGACAACAAAACCAGTGTTAATTTTCCGAAATTGAGATTTATACATGATCTGAGAGCTGAGTAAATAAGCTTCCCATTGATGTATGATTTGGATGGATAAAGCAATATTTGAGATGCAACTATATGAAAATCTGGATTCTGAGGGTACAGAAAAATCTAAATGCTGAGGAAATCACCTTTAAAGTTGTCCAAATTAAATCTTATCAATGCATATTACTAGTCTAAGTTTGAATATATTTTCGGTAAGAAATTGACTAAATACTATCAAGAAACATGATCTTTACTTACTATCCTAAGGATTTTTGGCAAAAAAATATATGTTACTTTGCAAACATGTGAACATTTTACCTACCTACTAATACTCTAAGGTTTATATAACAAACATTGCATTTTATTCAGTTGAAAGTATTAGCGAGCTCACATTATTAGCCTCACAGGAAACACTCAGCACTGTGCAGAAATTAAATAAACAATGTCAAGATATGATATAGTCCATTACAAATGAAGTAGATTTAATATTGTGTTCATTGTGTGCTACAAATAATCATACTCTTATAATCACAAATACCTAAAGAATATAATGTATTATTTATGATTTTATAATTATTCATGAGATTATAAACACATTATATGGTTTTTGTTTTAATGGATTATGCATTCTTTATAATGCCTTACGAATTCCCTTATAATGTATTATAAATACATTCTTCATAGAAAGTTTTACCATATCATTTTACTATTGGGAGAATCATTCTTAATCATATCACCTGTTATAATTATTCACGCCTGGCAATCTCTGGACAGTTTGATACTGCATACTGCTCTAGTATAAGTTCTGCTCAAATTCAAGCCAACACAAGCAGAGATGGAGAGCCGGAGAACTGATGGAGCCTCAGAGAGTGCAGCAAATATAAAAACATTGAACTCAACCTCCTGTCATCACATGAGGGACAAAGGCTGATCCCTCTTTTCTACTCACGTATGTGTTTATTTTTGACCCATTTTTATATTTATCTGTATACAGTTACACAATAGTGCCAATAAAGCTCATTTCAATTCAATTTAAAGAGACAGAGAGAGAGATTGTGTATGTGTATGTGTGTTATATGCCGTAATATATGCACAACATGGTCAGGATTAATTTTTTTTTTATCTATCTATATGTTTGCATAACTTTGCCTAGCATTTATTAAGAACAGACTTTTAAGTACAAATATGGGTTATAAAAAAAAATCTATAAATTCTAAATTTAGCACAAAATATTGTGTACAATCATCGTGTTCGTGTAAGTTAATGAATGAAAGGTAGTGTATGTCAGTATGGTTATAATAGAGCAGGAGGCTAACTGGAGACAAGCTAACGTAACTGCTATTAACTTTGGAGAAATAAAAATTAAAATAATTCAACGCGTCTTTCGACCTAAACACGGCGTAATTCTATAAGAAATATATACAACGCAGTGTAATTTTCAAATGCATTATTAGCAATATTTTTTTTCAGTTAATGGCAAATAAACGGTGATTTATTTTTGGAAAATAGTGAGAATTTCCTTCTTACCTCCGCCATATTTACAGCGCTGCTGAGGGTCAGCGGAATGTGGGCGGAGTCGACGGAAATCCCCGGATGTTTGCTCTCTCTCTCTCTCTCTCTCTCTCTCTCTCAATTCAATTCAGTTAGCTTAGTTTATTGGCATGACAAAAGCACATTTTGCATTGCCAAAGCATGCATAAGAGAACATATTTATACAAAAAATATAATAATAATAATAATTTGGAACAATATAAAGGATTTGAAATAACCTTTGAACAACTAATGTCAAAAGAATGAAACTAAAACATATGAATATGATCTAGTAAAGGTTGTGTAACAACTTTATGTATCATTTAACTGAATAACTAAAATCAACATTATGTACAGTCGTGTGGTTGTATGGTCATATATTTACTGGACACTGGTTTCTTGTCGGTGGCTGTCTCTCAGGAGTTGACATGTTGCTATAAATCTTTGCACATTCTGATTTTTCCCCCCAAGAATGAAACTGAGTTTTCAGTTGGGGTGCAATTATTAAATTGGGTACATATTTTGGGATAGTAGTGGTTTCTGATGGTTTGGTATTGTGGGTATTCTGTGAGAAAGTGCAGCTCTGTTTCGATCTGTCCCAGACTGCACTGGGAGCAGGTTCTCTCCTCGTCTCTCTGAGTCTGTACATAGTCAGGGTTTTTCTGAGCTTCACATCAGTCTCAGGTGTCAGTCACTTCTTTGTGCTGTCTTATAGAATATGTAACTCATATCTTTCACTGCTTGATTGATGCCAAGTTGATTTTTAGGGTATACCTGTATTTGGAAAGAATGTAAAAGGGACTGTTTTTCTGAAGATTCAATAGCATTAATGTAATTAGTAGTACTGTTTTCTGTCCATTTGAATGAAGTAATGTTTTTGTAATGCATTTGATATGGTGTCCGAACTGGTTGAACTGGGGTGGTATGTATTCAGCACATAAGAAGACAGGTTGAGATGATGCCTTTTTTAACTTTCAACCACACGTGGTACTGTTCTGTTTTCACTAATTCTATGGACAGTTCAGATTTAGTCCAGATTATCATGCCACCTGAATCTTTTCCCTGTGTGGTGGATTGGAGTTTGACTGAAGATAATATCTCTTTGTATCCTGGGAGACAGCCAGCAGACTCATCTCCTCTGAACCAGGTTTTTTTCGTAAAACTTTAAATTCTGACATCTAAGTCATGAACTTCTCTCATAAGGTCTGGATTTTTACTCTTCAAGCCAGATTGAGGACTTTAAACCTTGAATGATCCATAAGGAGATGCTAAGTGATTTCATCACAAAATAAATATAATCTATAGAGTTTGCTTGCAATTTCGAGAAGAGCACAAGATACCAAAATGCTCTCTGGCTCTGGTGTGGTCAGTGATGGACCAGCTGTGGGGTGTTTGTAGAGAAGTCTCTGACTGTGTGACTCCTCTCTGGGCGCTGAATCTCTGGCCGAGGCTCTAGATGATGTGCTGGGTGAAAAATCTAGCTGGAGGATCTGTTACATTATTTATTACATTTCTAATATATTTATTTGGAATGTTGTTTCTTAAAATATTAATATTCCCCATAAAAATGTAATTAGTTCTATAATCCAGATTAGGGTTTTCATTACATTAATTTCAATACATTAATTAATAAAAATCAACAGCTTTATTAACCTTATGTACAGTGTATATTTTAGAAAGAGTGTTATATCATCTGCAAATTGGCATAACTTAAAATTCTTTTCCCATAGTTCTGATACCTTGAAAATACCCTTTTTTTTACAGAGCTAATGCATCCTTTGTATTAAGTTTTAACAGCATTTAAAAAAAATACTTGTGTGTATGTATATATATATAATCAGTTAAAGTTTTAAGAAAGGGAATTTCAACATTTCAGCACTTGCTCTTGAATATGTAATTAATATGTTATTAGTTTTCCTCTTTTTCTTGTCTAATGTCTCTCCCGTTTAATATCGGAGGCTTTTAATTAACAAAAACTAATTTTTAAGGCATGATGATTATATGAATTTTATGATTTTTTCATAATCATATTTGTAAATAATCTCATACTATGATGTCCGCAAACCCATTATAGTCGTTTTGATTGTTGTTAAAGATACAGTTATACTCATGGAAGGGTATTAAGTTCTGCAGTAATAATACTGAAATGAAAATAAAAACATCCTGCACAACCCTAGTACAGTTTTTCTCTGTTTACGCAATATTTGCAGTATAAAGTGAATGCTGTTCAGTAATTCATTATTTTTTATATATACACAATACAGCCAAAGTGAAAAGATCTTTTAAGTAATTAATGCATATTTATTTTACTTCTTGACAACAGGAAACATGAATAAATGAGTAAAAGAATAAATAAAAGGTAACCATGGCAATAAACAAATACAAGTCAATGACACATGAAAGCTTTATTTAAACATTGTTCTAAAAAGCATGTTTTACAACAGTGTGCTTCCCGCCACAATCAAAAATCATTTTCTCTGATTTCATCAGCAACACAACAAAACTGCAACTGGAGTTTCTAGAAATTTTCATGGTGGCGGGAGTTTTCAGAAAGGTTTGGTTTCAATGAATGCGTTTTCATGTGGGTGAATGGTCAAACGGTTTAGAAAAAGCTGCGTTTTTTTTTTTTAAATACCTGTGAGAAGGCAGCCAGGTTAATATTTTTCAGTAGTTTGGTGTGTGGAGTTATTGGCTCAGGGTCTGCATTCAAAGTCAAACCAGAGGTGTCCAGCTGACATTGTGACTTTGCGGACCAGTCAAGTTCTTCCACACTGACTCGATCGTTCATTTCTTTTAAAACCTTGCCTTATACACAGAAGAATTGTTATATTAGAATAGAAAAGGGTCCTGTCCAAACTGTTACAATAAAATTAGATGCACACAATTCAGAAATATTAAGGTTTGCTCTCTTGGAAATTACTAAAAGTCAGATGGGTTCATAGGAAGGGGTGACCCAATATTTTTGGCAATATAGTATACTTTAACGTTGATAGTTTTGGGTTTTTACCAGGATAATTTTTCATATGGGTTGTGTTGTTGTCTACCTTAGCTCTCTCTAAATATTCGTCTGCTATTCCTGCTCTTTACAATAGTTAGGGTTATTATGTCCTTTTGGTAATTTTTCAGTAATTGACTGCTCATTCTAACATTTGCTAGAAGTTTAATGCTTAACTAGCTAAACAAAAACACGATAGTCTATTTACAGATGTAACTGACCTGAACAGGACAGTTTTGCCTCTCTGCTCCACCTGGGCACTTCACCCTACCGTCAATTCTCCCAGTGCCCCCAATGATGGCCAGTCCCACCCTAAAGGTGCGGCTAAATTTGTTCACTCATAGTCGCGTATAGTAAATGAGGCAAGGGTGTAGTTAAACTCTCAGAAATAAAGGTCCAAAAGTGGTCACTGGGGCAGTACCTTTTCAAAAGGTACATGTTTGTACCATTTTGGTAACTTTAAGGCAAGGCAAGCGATTTTTCAAAAATGCTTTAGAAAACTGAGTTGGGGCAGAGTACCAAAACAAACTTGTAGCCAATCAGCAGTAAGAGGCATGCCTAGTAATGATGTGGAGGCAAGTGTGTTCAGTGAACAAACGAGCACGGTAACAGAAAGAAAAAACGAAGAAGTCTGTGGAATGTTAAGGCAAGAAGTAGGACCCGTGTGTAGGCTAAATATGTGTGAGGTGGAGCATATAAAAAAAAGGGGTTGAGACCCTTTTGCGGTAGGGGCATGTTTGTTTTGGTGATTTCAAATATCAGCATTGGCTTCCAGATTAAAGTGCACATATTTGAACCTTATAGGTGTGCACCTTTTGAAAATTAACACCCATTTACATTCAAGCTATTTTAAAGTATGAGAAAGTTATTTTCAGAAGAAAA
>JAUMHI010000022.1:707325-735009 GCA_032359435.1 Enteromius unitaeniatus
CAGAAGGATAAGAAGCATTATTTGAGAAAAGAGCATATTAATATAATAGGTGCTGCACTGATGTAATTTCAGATTTTTGTAAAAAAGGCTAACTGCCAAAGAGTGATTCATCATATTTACCACTAGCACATGCTGATGATGTTTTGTTCTTTAGAGTAATGTGTGTAATAGCATGCAACTCAAACTCCTGCATGTCATACACAAGTTTATTAGATCGCACAGTGTGATTTGCAATGATCTTATAGGACCACTGAAATCATACAGTCTGTAGAAAGCTTAATGCAAAGATTGTGTTTGGCACACTTTCTGGTTGTACTGAGGTATGAGTATCATCTGTTCTTGTTGATGGATGGAAAACAGTGTGTGACCTATTTAAAAACTGTCTCATCAATTGTGTTGTAAGCATAGCACAGGCCTACCGCACATTTTAAACAATGCTGGCCAGTGGTACACAGAAGGTCTTTGTGAAACCTTCACTGACTGTGGATAATCAGGAGGCATATTTAGCACAATTTGAATTACAAAACCACAGCAGCTAAAATAATGCGTGTATACATGCAAAATAATGTATAACCAAACACTGAAAAGTGAATGCATGTTTGGAATGAAAAGAGAGGGTGCACTACCCGAGTGCGATTATCCTCCCTCCCCACTACCCCACCCGCCTGCAACTACATAGCACTAACCATTATGGGCCAGAGAATGCCTAATTCTTGTACAAGATAAAGGCAAAATAAACGCCCAATGAACTAATCATTTATGCCATGTTTTCACGATTTTATGCATCACAGAATTATTATGGCGGCAGCTGACGTTAATTAAATAATTAGCAGCTTTATTCACAAACCACAATGTTTGAACATTAATAAGGTGAGATACGTTATAGACCTAAATATACTTGATTTAATTAAATTCATTGAAAAGGGTAGCTTAGTAGTAGTTATAGAATATGTTTGGAATCATAACAATGACAGTATAGTGCACCAAAAATAGTAGCTGAACGTTGCTCTTGTCCACCTCTTCCAAACAAGCCATTGATGGCTATATGGAGCAATCACGCTATTTAATCAAACCAGGCATGGTTAAAAATGAGAGAACACTGGGGAAATGATGCTGGCCTCTCTAAATATGGCAGTTCTGGTTCTAACAGACCAGTTTAAGTTAATTTGTTTATGTAACCTTTTTAAATGTTTTTTTAAAAAGATGTGAAGAGTTTTAAAAAAGAAGAGTTTGGTTCCCTGCCATTGTGACTCTGTCCTAGCAGCTTAGTTAATTTCTAGCATTTACCGTCAATTTGATTGACGTCTCTGCATTCAATAATGAAAAGTGAGCGTTTAATCTTGTCATTATACTTTACTGACACTCTATTCTCCAAGTTGATACTGTTGATACAGGGCTTTGACACAATAGGCATTGTTAAAAGCGCTATATATGTAAAGGTGAATGATTTTTCAGCTTTTATTTTAGAATAATATTATAGATATTGTGCAGCAGATCTGTACAATTTTCTGGGTGTGTGCCACACCTATCACAACTGGCTAATGCACTGATACCACCGACAGCCTGAAGAAAAAAACTAATGTGTGAATCTTTGAGTATCATGAGGACACCTAGTGACCTAATTCCAGTACTGCAGTAATAATAAAAAACTGTGAAAAGCCATCTGAAGTTTTTCAACATGAGATTAAGTCACTGAAATATCCTTATTGTCTCCCTCTTCTAGTTGAAACCAAAGGAAAAGGTCACAGTTCTGAGTCCAAACGGGAGCACAAGGAGAGGAACCATCACAGCAAAGAATCCAAGCGTGATAAAGACCGTAGCAGCAATGGAAAGTCCTCGCATCGGCGTGACAGCAAAGACAGAGAACCAAATGTCACTGAAGCCTTATCTCGACATGACAACAAGGACTGTGGATATATTAACGTTGAGCCATTAGCCAGAAGGGACAGCAAGGACAGGGGATATAATTACCCAGAGCCACCTTCCCGACAAGAGAGCAAAGATCGAGGCAGTAGTACTGATGCACTGCCTCGACAAGATAGCAAAGACAGGGGCTGCAATAGTGCAGAACCTTTTGCCAGACACGACAGTAAAGATCTGCTAAGAAATGGTCTAGACAGCAGACGTGACAGCCGAGAGAATGTTTGCTATGGGATAGACCTGCTTCCCAGACATGAAAATAAAGATCTGGGCAGAACAGGTTTGGAACGCCAATGGGATAAAGATGGTGGCAAGCATGTCACTGAGTCTGGTCAAAAGAAGGAAAAGAACAACCACAGCACAGAGAGCAGGAGGGGCAGCAAGGAAAGGATCGTGAATGGCAATGATATCATGAGCAGATGGGACTGCAAAGAAAGGGAGGTACAAACAAATGGGACTTTACCCTGGTACGATGAGAAAGATAGAAGTAATTATAGCTCAGAATCACCCAAAGCACAGGACAAGGATACAAGGCATGGATCTTCAGCCATGGCATCATCCACTCGGCCTGGACGATCCTCCATGAGTCCAAATATAACGTTAGGGAACTCTGGTAAGACCGTAATTTGTTTTACAGCCCAGCTAAAAAGCTTGTTCATAACATATTTTGAATGCTTGCCCCGAGAAAGGATGCTAATTAGACAAATTGCTCTCCCAAATGGTCCTTTGAGTTTTGTCTTCAGATTTTATCTCACCATGAATTTGCTAGACCAGCAATAACCAGCATAGATCAGCCAGTCAAGGGTGGTCTTTTCAGGTGGAAAAATAATGTCATAAATGATGTTCCATATTCATCTGTAGAAACTTTCCTTGCAGATCTGAAGACAGTTCCAAAGGCAGGACGGTCTTCCACAACAGTATCACCATCTCCAAAAGGCACACCTCAGAGACAGCCAGCTGATGTCCAACAGGTAATGTCTTTTACCATTGAACTTATTTGTGCAGCTGTAAAATTACATAGAGTTGACAACCATTTGCTCTCTCTTTGTACAATAGATGCCCCCTATGCCATTCTTGTATAGTGACAGTACCATGCTGGAAATGATCGAAAGGAAACAACGCCTCTGCCGGGAGATACGGTCTCGACAACATCTTCCTGACCATAGCCCATGCAAGAAAGAAAGCCTGCCTACCATGCCCAGCTGGAAAAAAATTAACGGGGCAAAGAAGCACAGCCCACCCCCCTACCCTACTCAGACTACAGTCTTCTGGGACACAGCCATTTGACTTTGTAGTCTTGTGAGCACATTACGATCATGCTCTGTCCTTTAATATCAGGCAAGGTTGAACCTACTAAAGGATGAGTGGGGTTACCATAGCAATATTTCAGAGGTTGCCGTTTATGAGGTTTTCATATTATTGTTGATATCTAATATTTTTATATGCAATGTGATTCCTTAATGACTTAGCATCAGTAGATATTTTCTAAATTAAATACATTATCTTTGCAAAGATTGTGTAGAGGTTTTCTACCATTCTTCCTTTTTTTTTTTTACTTCGCAATACACAATCAATAAATCTTCATTAAGCTTTGACTTGCCTTTGTATTTTAAGACCTCTGGAAATGACGTTTGTGTGGTATATGAAGTCTTTTTTAAACACTGGATGTTACGATGATTGGATTAGGGCTAGCTTCCTTCTCGCTGCCTTTCCACACATTAGATCATTTATTTTGAATGTCTAATATTAAGAAATAAACAAATCAAGTATCTCTCAAAAATCTCTTAAAAGGGTTATATTGTTTAGAACTACATTCTCATTTGCTCTGCCTTTAGTTTCTCTAGTGATTTTAAGCGAGTGCTAGTTTTCAGAGAGTATGTCTCAGATTGCTGCACTTAGAAAAAGGGTAACAGTTTTTCTGTGTGATACAGAAAATATCTCCTTTATGGGAGGTTCTATAAGTGTATACATGTACTCTGTGTGTACATGACATGTACAGGTGTAAAACCAGAGGGACGGCACTCTCCTCTTTGGGTCTGTGGCAATAGCTGGCAGGTGCCATTGAGAATCCTCTAAAGTGCAAAGATGGTCAGCCAGAGATCAATGACAATCTGGAATATCAAAGTATTTTTTTTTAATCTCAGCATTATTTAAGAATTGTGTACATGGACTAACAATTGTAAAATGAGATGATTTTTGTGTAATTGTTTTGTATAGAATGACTGTGCCATAATCCAAGTGAATGGAGTAGATTTGGATTTGGAAATTTCAGACAGACACAACCATCTGTATTAGCAAAACAAACCAATGACCTATAGCTCTCAGCTACTTTAAGAAAGCAGTACCTATGGCTTCAAGGCCTGGGAACAGGGTTTATGGCTGTACACAAGAGAGCTGCCATTCTACAATCCTCTGCCACATGGCTGGATACCCTCTGTTGTCCCTCTACCTCAACCTCTCAAATCAGTTCAAGTGGTCATTTGCACAACCAGTTCACTATCTACATTGCCAAAGTACTTGGATGTTGTAGTAAAATTCCCTCATTGCCTCCTCCCTCATTCCTTCATTTGACCCCCTTGTTTGAAACTGATGCCTATCCAAAATGTGTTCTCTTGGAGACCGGTACACACTGTAACTCGGTCACACTGGGTGAACACAGTAGCAAAGCCTGTATACCTACCCCCTGCGAGAGGTATAGAGCATTGGTTGCTAGTTATAAGCATTCGGAGAAATAAAAGTACTAATTGTCTAAAATAATGTTTCAGTATGAAACAGATGGTCCATTTTATTTAACTCAGTGGATGTGTGAGCAGATCATAGGTTGGGTGATAAGAACTCTGTTTGGAAAAATATGAAGATTTTTATACTCTTAATAAATAAACTGAGGTAGCGCTTGGTATAAAGTTTCAAACATGTAGGGGGCGCAATATGTTGTAGCCTGCTCTTATGTATGTGTGCCAAGCTACCACTATATGCAGATCATCAATAAACTTTGGATTTCACTCTCTTGTGGCCAGAGGGTGCAGTCTGGAAATGTAACCATGAACAATCTCTTTGTATGTAAAATGTGCACTGTGACAGGTGAAAAGCCTATGTCCTTTGTCTTATTGCACTGAGTGTTCGCTTCTCTGTACAGTGCCATTGGAAAACGTATGATTGTCACAAGAGACTTTTCAAGATTAATAAATAAATATAAACTTAAAATGGATGTGATTTCTCTCTTTCTCCTTTAAAATCTTAAATGATACCTCTGAAAAAATAGCTTTCATGTTTGAGGCAACAGTTACAGTAAACAGGTGTTCAGTTAACATTATTCGTTATTATTTGTTATAATTTACAATATTTGAAACAGTTAATGTAATCAAATTCATCTTTACATTTTGGCATTTCTGACTAGATACATAATCACAAAGCTGACACTTGAAAGTTTACTATTCAAGACTCAGGCTGTTATGAATACATGATATATATGATATGAATATAAGATATTTAAGCTCAAACATAAAAATAAAAATATTAATAATACATGATTTGAATGTTTGAAAATGAATACAAATGTGGTACATGGTTTAACCCATAAGGACCTGGACCAATTTCTCCTTATAGGACAATTATGGTGCATATAAAACAGACCAAATGGACCACTTATAACATGTTTATGCAGTTGTTTTTGAAATTCAACCCCTCCTTGTTAGAGATCTGTAATGTTACATATATATATAAATATATGATTTAACCAGAAATACATTTTTAGATTTTATTTCATAACTTGAAAATGTGCAAACTGAATGAAAAGTCTGTAGTTACATATATATGACATTGGGCATTGATGATAAATTTTTTATGTTACATATATGCTACACTGGGCATATTTCTACATTGAAACACATACATTTTCATCAAAAACATCAAAATTTAAACTTTTCTAGAAAGATAAAAACAGAAACCTTTTAAATAAGTAATACATTTTTTGAATTTGATTCAGCTAAATTAATTGAGCAGCTCATTACCATTTATATTAATGTGACAAATACGTCACATCAAAACTCCGCCTATTGTAATGATGTTAACAGCCCGATGTGACATATGTCACCACAATATCTTCGTAACTTGTTTCAAATCATTCTGTTCAAGAAATGCATTAAAACCAGTTTAAGTTTAATCTAGGATATGTTATTAGAGGAATGCTCACCTATTTTTCCTCCATGTTTTTAATTTAATACCAGAAAAAACAAGAGTATTCTGACCTAATCTTTTTTCTTTTCTTTTTAAAAGAAGAAAACTGCTCTTTATCTGCTGTATCTGTCAATGATAGGACCTTTTGTTGTATGCTTTGGTTTTACTTATTACACTAAAATAGCTAGAGTTCAGAACTAAAATACACATCTTTGCCTACATATTTTACCAAAGCTACTTTTTCTATGTTTTGCTGTAGTGTTTCAGTAAAAAAATATTAGTATGCATTTCCAAGCATTCATTTTGCTATTAATTGTAATAATCCAGAAGGAGTCTGAAAACACACAGATATCTTATTTTATTTTAAAAAAAAGTAAGATACCATTCACTTGTTTCAAAATACAGTTAAAACTCTTCAGTGTTGTTCATTCACCAAAATCAAGTTTCGTACCATATATTCAAATTTCATTCCATACATTCAGATTTGAATATCACCATATATAAACATTTTCAGCCCATATATTAAAGTTCAATTCCATTCCATATACTAAAATTTTCCTGAATGGCATGCCATAATAAATAAGTGAATATATCTGTATCTATATATTTAGAGATGTGCATAACGATGTAGGCAATAACAAACCGTTCAAGGAAAAGTTGCTGTTTCATGGTAACAGCCCTTTGCTAGTGATGGCTATGAAGAATTTATGACCCAGAAACAGCAAAGCTACTCTATCAACAGATCAATTTAAAAGGGGCTAATTAGCAGTTTATTGGGGGTACTGCTTCATGTGAATGCACTCTGTTTATTTAGATAGCAGGAAAACATAAATTACTTTGCTGAAGATGGAAAATAACATGCAACTGCATTTAAAGTTACATCTGACCAGCAGATACCAGCTGCAACCAGCTGAACTTGTTAATTTTTAATTTGTTAGTGAAGGTACCAGTATAAAAACACAGTCTGGATGAGCAAAAACACACATTTAGGGAGCACAGGTGCGACAAGCCTCATCCACAAGACAGCAGCGATGGCCTCATCCCAACTTCACCTCACCGTCTCCCTGTTCTGTTTGGCCATGACTGCAGGCATCATATCATGCAGCCGATCTCATATGGTTTTGAACTCAGCGCTACAGGCATCTCATGGCACTCCTGCTGATGAAGAGGTAAGATTTGAAAGTAACACTCCAAACCTCGTCTTTGGAGCATACATCGTTGTTTAACATCTTAACTTTTCTTTCAAACTTGAAAAACTGATTTAATTCAATTAACAGATGCCAGAGAGATACTCCTTTCCAGAGCTTCAGTGGTTGCTCAGCAATTCAGACCCAACACTCATCCGGTCTGACAGCCCATCTCTGGGGATTCTACAGAGTGGATTGGACCTAATGAGAAGAGACAGTGGAGAAGCAAACAAAGATGCTACAAAAAAACCAGGCTGCATGAACTACTTCTGGAAGTCTAGAACGGCATGCTAGCCACAGGACACCAAAAGACCCGAACCAGAGGCCTCCGCCACAATCAACATGCTGCCAATAATATATTTGTTCCCTTTCCTGAATTCACACTCATCATGTGACAGTCTTTGTCTTTGAAGTGAGCCTCAGTAATTGTAGCCGCTATCTGTTAAGAGTGTTCATCCCTAATTTCTTATCTATGTTGCTCTAAAGCATTGACTGCTTGCAATAAACTAAATACAGCATAAAACGCATTCTGTGTGCCCCTGGGCTTATATTAGGGGGTGATTTCCCAGTCAGGGTTGGACCTAATCTAGAATAGTTGTTCATTTATAAAAATGGCTTTCTGAAACACAGGTTAAGTGCAGATTAATAACTTCTGGACAACGGAGCCCTAAACGAAACTTTTTTAATTTATTAAAAACAAACTATGCTAATCTGAGTTAGCAGGACAGAGGTTATCTGTTAACTGAGAATCAAATCCAAAGAAAACAATAGCAGAAGATTAAAGCCTGCAAACAAATAAAAAAACATACTGAGAGAATTTTTTTTCAAAGTAAACTTGATTAATTGTCTTTGTCATCCCTCAAAATGAATATATGTGACCATGAATATTTTAAATGAATATTTCTGTTGTGTAGCAACAGATAGTTGAGCTTTACAAAATATGAGGCCAAGAAAATAACACATAAAAGCTTTGAAGCTAAAGCATTGACAAATTCTACTTCCACCATTAGTTAATAATGTGATATTTAGCTCACGCAATACAAATCTTATCAGGGGAACCTTGCCAAAAAAAATTATATTTCACCCCCAGAATGGGATTTTTACCGGGGGATGCCCCAAGCAACACGACCAGGCTGGTGGGCTCTTGCTAAAAAAATTCAAACAAATAGGAGCTTCCAGGGGGAATTTTCCATTTAATAAAGACTTTCAATGAAAACATAAGGTACAGTAACAATTTGTCTTTGAAAAACAGAAACAGCTCCATTGTTACTCTTGAGACTTCATGAAAAAAAAAATTTAACCATTGTAACTTTCAGTGACATCAAAAGAAGCTGAATTGGAAGAATGGTCTTTATCAATACCTAACACGTAAGTACCAGAAGGGATTGAAACAGGAATTTGTATTTTACAATGAAAGGAATTTGTATTTTACAATAAGAAATGAATTCTAAAAAAAGAAAAGAAAAAGAAAGTGTCCTCTGAAGCAGATTCATGGGTTTTTCTAGTTTTAAAATGATAACATAAATGCCTCACTGAGCTAGCACAGAGTTCCAGCTCGACGTATAATGTAAGTTACATCATTCGTCGAGTCATAGGTCAGCCAAGAAGCCGTCAATCTGCTTCAATCCATCAACCTGCTTCAGAGGACCTGTGATAACTCCCTGAAGGCTTGTAGGTTAGTTTTACTTTGCAGTACTTGCTGATATATCCGATTTACAAAGCTTCAAAATAATGGCCACTATCCACCAACATTACCAAGCTTGGAAAAGCCCATGTAAACAGATAAAAAAAAAAAGACTGTCCATCTGAAAGAAGCAAGACGAACTGCCCTCAGACACATTTCTAACCGGCATGCATCTTGTGGTGATCCTGACTCTTCACAGATATTGTGGTTTATTCAGCAAAGTGAAGCCTCAACTCCGTTAGCCATCCTAATGGCTTTGGCGCTGCATACTTGGTTAAGACAAAGACCTCGAGGAGAACAAGTCATTTGGTCATTTTATTTACAACCATGATCTGTCATCATGATGTTATCTAAAAATTACAAATCTTAAACTTAATACAAAAGTCAGCGGTAAAAGTTTCCATGTTCTCATCCATACTCTCATCTTCTCATGAAGTTCTTCTCCAGAGCAGCAGGGGTCCGCTGAATAGAGTGAATGTTTCTCTTCACACGGTCTTCCAGAGAGGTGGTGGCAGCACTCTCTAATTTCATGTCACTGCAAACACATTTACAGAATAATTTGTTCAGAAATTCATTAACCAAAATCATTTTATGGGTGGACAAAGTGCTAAGTTCTCTCCCAAGTGTATAAAACCGATTTAAGAATATCACTGACATAAATGATTCTACTTTGGATAACAGTAGCATTTATTTTAGGTCAAATCTGGTTTGAGTAATTGAAATACTGACTGTATGAAGCCAGCATGACGATCCTGTTTGACATTGTCTCTGGCTTTCTCCTGTTCCTCTTGTCTCTTGTACCTCTGGACATTACTTTCCCTTTCCACTTCTCTTTCACGAGCAAAATCCATCATTTCCCTTCTCTTCTTTTCCAACTCTTCAGTTGAGAGGTGCCTGAGAGTAAGAAAATATACTTAGATTTTACGTAGCTGACAAAAGAGTAAAACAAAATAATGAAATGTATTAATACTGAAGTTTTTAGTTAACCTACTGTTCAGACTAAATGATCTAGACAAAAATAAAACATTCATGCTTGTTTTATGTGGTACATATCATACTTGCTGTATTTTCTTTGATAGCGGTCTCTGGGTCTTGATGGGCTTGGAGCTTTTGTTTTAGATCTCTGCTCTGTTAGTCTAAACGAGTGATTTTCTCTGTCTGTTTTATGAGATGCTGGTGATTGACTCCTGTCTCTTGAGCTGTGATCGGTGTGTTTAGATACTGAAGAGTGATGGGATCTTTTTGCTGGTAACTGCAACAGTTAAGACAAAAATAAATCAGTAATTTATTCACAAATTTAAGTTAAAGTTAACTAAATTAATGACTTTATTAATCCCACAAGGAGAAGTAGACTAGTAGCACCATATAACAAACTTAATACAAAATATCACAAACGATAAATAAATAAAAACACAACCCCACATAAACTCAATAAATTCATAAACAAACAAAATTCTAAATGACAAATAAATAATAATAATAATAAAAATCTGTTTTTACTAGGCATCCTTTTAAGCAATTAGTTAATAGTGAGAACTGATCCTTATATTAAAGTGTTATTGATATTACCTGAACGGTGTTACACAGTGGTATGGATGTCATAAATAAAATTAAATGAATTTGGTTATGCATATCCAGTAACTACTTTAATTGTCCATTACTGAGGTCAGCATGACTGAAGGAATTTATTTTAATGTGAAAAATATAATAAAATC
The DNA here is from genome assembly GCA_032359435.1 of Enteromius unitaeniatus. Classification (NCBI taxonomy): domain Eukaryota; kingdom Metazoa; phylum Chordata; class Actinopteri; order Cypriniformes; family Cyprinidae; genus Enteromius; species Enteromius unitaeniatus. The sequence goes on from JAUMHI010000022.1 coordinate 718,008, forward strand.
TTTAATAACAAAAATCCATAAAAAACATGACAGCAGGGGACAGTCAGGTGGGAAATTACTCACTTGAAGTCCATAGCCTGACTTGTGATGCCTACTGGAGGTTGTGGAATCTGATCGTTTCTTTTTTGACCTGGTTGGCAAAACAAATACATACTGTTAAAGAAAGTATTTAAATGAGGTTTGCTATCTCTCAAAACAAGGAGCAAAGTGAGATTGTAACAGTAAATTTAAATAAAAGGAATTTATTAAAAAATATATATAATTATTTTATACCCATTTCTTGTGTCATCCTCATCAGAGCTTGAACTCCTCTTTCTGTGCTTTTTCTCCCTTCTTATCTCTTTCTCTTCTCTCCTCTTCTTTTTTTGTTTCCTCTTTTTTTCCTTCTCAAGATTGTGACGCAACTGTTGAAAAAAAGTAGGGAAAAAAGAAAATGCCTTTAAAAAATTATAAAATTCAACTACTACATTTGAATTTATTAAGTTTATTAAGACACACATTTTTTTTTTAACTAGGGATGGACTTTTTTCGCAGTAATGCGTGTCATGGAGCAGTCAATGGTTCCAAACAACCAATAGTTCTAGCATTAAAGCCCATTAGTTTCAGTGTTTCTTAAGCAGACTCGCCAGAATGGGGAAGAAAATTAAAAAAAAATTTTCCCCTTTTTAACTAATTTGTTGACCTCTCGGAAATCTGACCAAATACATTCTCACATCAGAATATCTTGAAAAAAGTTCATGCTTGTAACAAATTTTAAAAAGTAAAACTTTCATATATTTTAGAATCATTAGATGTAAAGTAAAACATTTCAAAAGTTAATTTGTTTTTATTAATGTGACATCAGTGGCTGAACTTCAGTTTTACGGCACTAGGAGAATACCCTCTTTGTAGAGAGAAAACTAAAATAATTTATTCAACCATTCAAATCAAGGCTGATTACGTCAAATACGTTAAAGCTTGTGTATGTGTGATACTCTCTAAAATGGCGGAAGACACAAGTCACGGGAGAAGAACAGTAGAGTATATGATGTTATTTTTGCTTTCTTTGAGCAAAAAACAAAAAGCACTCTCCTAGTGTCACAAAAATGACATTGATCCATTACATGGATTTTCATGGTTTTACCTATGTTTCATACTATGTTTTTGGATCTTGGATCATTTCAGTTGTGTTGCTGTCTATGGAGGGTCAGATGGCTCTCTGATATCATCAGAAATATCTTAATTTGTGTTCTGAAGATGAATGAAGGTCTTATGGGTTTGGAATGACATGAGGGTGAGTAATTAACCACAGAATTTATATTTTGGGGTGAACTAACCCTTTAATGTTCCTGTTATAAGTTTCACCTGAACCAGCTTTTCGTATGTATTTTTAAGTGGGTATATTTGCAATCCTTGACCTTTCATAGTGGATATACGCTGTGGGTATCACGTAGACTACACCACTGTGTGACGGGAAGATCAAAGCATGTTGGAGCTTTGTTTCTCAACAGCTCTGCATTTATGGACAGCAAAGCAACACAGGATTTTTAGTTTGTTTTTGTTTTTTTGTTTTTCCAAGAAATAACCACTTTATTATTATATTATATTTTATAATTTATTTTATTTAATATTTATTATTTTAATTTAATTAAATTTACATTTATTTTAACATTCTAGATCATTCTAGATGGTATAATTGCAGATCGAATATTTGTGCACACGTCTACTATCAACTCTTAAATTCCTTGGAATGCAATTAGATAACATTTATATTTGTCAATTAAATTTCCAAAGCTCATTTCTATAGTTAGTTGGGTAACAGTAAGTTAACGTTTTGAGCACTAAACATACCACAAAATATCATACAAACTACTCACCATCTTTTGGATTTCTTTCATTTTAACAGGATTTGTAAGAACCCCTCTCTTCTTCTCCTCCTCACGTTTTCTGAAAACAAAAAACAGATTAACACTTACTGTAAACATTTTATTTTACCAGTCTTTGAAGGCATATGCACAGATCCAGATCATCACATGCATTTAATAAAAACTATTGTTTAACCTAGTTAAAGGGGTTACACACATTTTACTCAAATTTTTAGAATAGGTCTTTCAGTTCAGTTCAGCTTCAGTGGTGATTAATAAAAGGCAAATAAAGATCTTGCAGTCCTGCAGGTTATGTTTTGCTTTTCCCCATTGTACTGAAATGACACAACTTCAAAACCCTGGAATGCTCTAAACCATCATTTTTGTGTCAAATAAAACCATTACAACTTACCGGATCTCAAAAAGAGGGTCTTCTCTGATCTTGGCAGCCATATCATTAGTAGAGACAGAACTTGTAGGGTTAAATATAGAACCAGGCAGGAGACCCGTCTCAGCTGATGGACCACTCTCAGTTTCCTCATACTGCTGTGTGATCTGCTTGTCAATGGGGCGACCAAGAAGGTATTCCTCCCGAGAGATCTGTCCTGATGGTCCCTGGTACATCCAGTCCAAACGGTCATCTTTCTTCCTGCAATGTAGAAAAATTCCATATTACATTATATGCTTAATCCTAGAAGTCCAATTACATTAATGTGTTATAATTAATTTCTTTCATTAAAAAAAATGCTCTGGGATTGTGAAAACAGAGAATGTGGCTGAACGTCACACACTTAACAGCGCCCGTCTCTTGTGCATATTTGGTTATCTCTTCTCGGGCTCGCTCCTCTTTGAGCTCCTTCTGCAGCTCCTCGATCTTCTTTCTCTCCGCCTCATGTTTTTGCTCCGCTTTCCAAACACGCTCGATGTTTTTCAGAGTTTGCGGATGCCAACTCTTTTTCAAGTTCTGGTGGTAATTGTGGATATAATAGAGATTTTGTGTTAGAAAAACAAATATGCTGTAATCACTTTTAATAAAAGGCCAGACCTCTAGGGGGAGGGTAGGGGAAGAGGGGGTGGGAAAGTAATGCATGTCCTAATTTCGAGATGACAACACATGACATTCTACTCTAAATTATGTGTTTCAATGGCAACATCATTAACGCCAAAGCCCTCACATGCTCCTGAACCTGTAATTACAACATGGGTGTTATGACTTGGACCAGTGACACATGTACCACATGACATTTTGGCACTACTTTTCCACTGCATACGGCATGGTACAGCTCGTTTTTGGGGGATATTCCAATAGGTATAATACAGGAAGGGGTGCACCGGATTTTTGGCCAAAAATCGGAACCTGCCAGTCTTCACTTATAGCGGCAACCCACCGTTTAGTTTTTTTTCTCAGCTGATTTTTCTGAAAGTGTGCCCGCATGCGCACTACATTGTAATCATTACCCAACACGTATTTGTGCATAAACAGAAAAATATATTTCTTTTTTTTTTTTTGGTAATTAGGCATTACATTAACTTCATTAAATTGCATAATTACATTACGACTAGTGACTAGTTACTCTAGTCCAAACCCCTACCACTGTCATCAAGACATCAAAACGCGCAAAAACACTTGCAATACAAAATGCCACTCATAAGATGAAACTTGTACTCTCTTACGCACAGATCAACACACATGATCAGGGCAAGTTCAGCAATTCTACTGATGTGTACAGAACGTGCACCGAAAACTGTTGCTCAGTTGTCTTTTTATTTTTGCTTCATTTATATTTTTGAAATATATATTATTTGCATGAATTTGACTGATCAAATTGACCTGTAAGAATTTCTATTTTGTGCACAAATTAACAATAGATCATAAAATTGCACTTCCAGCAAGGAGTGGAAACAAGGGGCCGCTTCAATAATATTTCAGCGTCTCCAGCACTTAACATTAATCTCACTCCAAACTTTTGCTAAAACTTGAGAGCCCTGGTATGAATACTTACATATTTTATTATTATTATTATTATACATAACAGTAATTATTACAGTAATAACTTGCTTCTGATGTTCTGCGTCAGAGGGGAACGCTTTTTAGAAGTTGGTATCTCGTAATTTCAGTAAACACGACATTGCGTGACGCATATTTCCTAATTTTCCAGAAGTAAATACGACTTGAGAGGCCGTTCACATCCAAACTCCGACTAGTAAACTCGCATTTAACTTATTTCGACAGCACGTGAAGGCAGAATAAACACATTTGACACATTTGTACGGTAAACCATTAAAAGCGGTTTATAAATAATTGTGGCATGACCTCATAAACATGCTAAACTGAACACAATGATTATCATTAGCAACTGCGCAACTAAAAAAAAAGGTATAACGAAGTTGTACTCACAAGGTCACCACCTCCCATGTCCTCGAGTCCGTACTAATAATATAACGTGTTAGAAATGATTATTATTTCAAACATCCACCCTAAACGCTACCGGTGTGTGTTTACACTTATATGTTGTGCTAAGGAACGAAGCAGGGACGTTTTTCTTCTTTTGATGTTTTCTGGCGGATGGCAAACCAGATTTGGTGCATATTCCGCCACCTACCGGAATGGAGACGATGATTAAAAATAAAAATAAAAAAAAACCCGGGAACATCCTTCCTTTAAAATGTGTTTTGAATCATTTAAATGATGAATGTCAATCTTGTTTTGTTTTGGGGTTTTTTTTATACAAAAAAGATTTTTTTTAATAATAGGCTATAAGTGTTCTCCTCGATAATCTTATTCTCTTCTTAGAGTAATATAAAGCTTTTTAATCTGGAGCATGATTTTTGTTGTTGTTACAGACTCTTCACCGGGTGGGATTTTTTTGTAAATCTACTAAAATGCTTTATATTAATTGCAATAGCTTTATCAAACTCAGCACTGGTACCTCTCCTAAATTTGATGTGCAAACTTATTCTTAAGCAGCCCTTAATGTCGATCATGGATCAAATCGATCCCCCATGGCAAAAATCTTTTTGTGCTGTTTAAAGCATTTGAGACATTGTATTTTCCTTAGTGCACTGATACCATCTTTAAGCGTTAGAAATATATCTATTTTGCTGTCAGGAGTGGGCATGGCTTTGCATGACTAAACGAGCACTGCTGCACACGTGTGTGATGCAGAACACAACAATAGTAGCACAACATGATGAATGTCAATCTTGTTTTGTTTTGGGGGTTTTTTTATACAAAAAAAGATTTTTTTTTAATAATATAAGTGTTCTCCTCGATAATCTTATTCTCTTCTTAGACTAATATAAAGCTTTTTAATCTGGAGCATGATTTTTTTTTGTTACAGACTCTTCACCGGGTGGGATTTTTTTGTAAATCTATTAAAAATGCTTTATATTAATTGCAATAGCTTTATCAAACTCAGCACTGGTACCTCTCCTAAATTCACTCTCAATCACGGAGTCAGGCAGGGATGCCCAATCTCCCCATATCTGTTTCTGATAGCTAGCTACTGAATTTATACATTTGCATATCAGAGGAAGCCCTTTAAAAGGAATAACTGGGGTGGCACTAAAGCGGTAATAAGTCAGTTAGCTGACCGTTTTGTTTTTGAAGGATGTGTTTTTGGGGCAACATATAGTGAATTTTTTTTCAGGTTTTCGTAATAATATATAAAATTTAATAGAATACTGAAATATAATTTCTCTTAAACACACCTGAACAAGGTCTTCAGGATTACTATGGCTACAGGCAGGTGAGACATAGGTTGACTATGTATTACTATATAAAAATTAATTAATAGTTAAAAATAAATTTAAAAACAACAATGTATCTGGTTCAAGTTTCTGTGTATTTGACAAATATTGCATTTACTTCACTTTATATAGAGTATGCAACCACAGTGAGAGTGTCACTAACAAGAGCACAGAATACACAGAAACTTTTTTAGCAACATAAACACTTTTTATGTACTGCTTAATCCAGCGTCATCTATTTAAGAATAAAGTCTGACTTGACATATCTGCTTTTAATTCCACCCTGTAAGCAGCTACTCTAGCCAGTCGGTGGCAGGCTAGTGTAGTTAATCTCGAACAAGCCTAATGTGTGCAACACTGCTGTGCTGAGAAGATGCGTAGGACAGAAAGGCATCAGAACTCAACAGAGTCTCAACATTTCCAGACCCAACCTAGGATAGCAGTATAGGATAGCCAATATAGATCATGTAATCCAGGCGTTTCGTGCATAAAGAAAATTCACATACTATTCAAAATATACACACAGCATACTGCAATGTAGTAGTAGTTAAACACAGCTTCTGAAATGACTTCAGTGGACTTGAGTTACATTTAGCAGATTCTGGCAATAGTGAGCCATCCGGGTATTCCATGCATAGAGAATTAGCTTATTATGCACAGCAACCATACTGGACACTGCAGAAATAATAAGAGTAGTATAGTAGTATGGCATTGTGAACACAACCTTTGCTTTCTGGAAGTAGGAGCTTTTTTGTAGAAAACAACACATTTGAGAGAGGGGCATAGAGGAGCTACAATAATATACAGTGTTTGAAAAAATTATTAAATTATAATTATTAAACATTACTGGAAATTCTGTTATGCCAAAATACACAAAATAATGATCTTTTAAAATTGCATCATATGACCCATTTAAGTAACTGATCAGAAATTATTTCTTTTTTAGTGAGAGAATGTTTAAAATACTAAATTCATGGTATTAGTTTTTGTCTCTACGGTAATTGTATGAGGCATAAAAGGCAGCAGATTAGATGGGGCAGCTGTATGGCTTGAAAAAGCCGTAGACTTTCTATCATCAAAATTAGATAGAGAAAGCTAGGGGCACACTGGGTTCTGTAAACCCAGTTCTTGTTCTGTAAACATTTGTGAATGTTGCTGCTATCATAGGTGGGACCCGACACATATCCTTGAGAGCTGTTATCAGTTGTTTTGATTCACCTACAGCAGATAGAAGAGGGTTTAGGCCTGGCATTGTGTGGAGCTCACATTTTTTGTTAATATCGTTGGGCTTGCAGCAAAACAGTGGGAGAGTCCCAACATACACCAGTTCCTCCATTTTCTGTGAGTAGCTTAAAAGTGGAGATGATGCATCCAGGATGTTGTCTATGAGCAGTGGCTGTTGTGGTTGCGTGGTGTGTTTCACCCTGCAAACAAGCCTGCACTGGCCCTTTTTGGGCCCACTTAGGGCTAGCCTAAGGGTCCCCAGTGGGCTGCCAGCACAGGACTTCTGAGATTTTGCTCATTGACAAAACAAAGTCCCATTAATGCTGAACCTGCACGGGCAGCCCTCACTTAGCACACACTATCTCTGTGTCCCAATGTGCATACTATTCATCCTAAATTCTATGTAATATTAGTTATTTTTTATATTATTAAGGTGGATAGTATGCACATTGGGACGCAGGAGTATCTGTGCTTGATAGAAGTCCATGTGATGTTCTATCCGTGCCCAGATGTCCACCAGGCAGCCTGAGATATGTGCAGATATCTATCTATCATAACCATGTTTTCATTAGTCACAGTAATATCTTGCTTACACAGCTTCAGTGGCCCTCCAGTATTTCCTCTCCTGTTATACAGGGACACTGTTAGCACCATTAAGCTGTACTGCTGCTTTGTTAGCTCATGTCATGCTGTCACCATGTGTGTTAAATGTCCCTGTGGACTGGGAATATTGTGTAATTCTATGTGTAGGTGTCACCTCAGCAAACACCCATTGTTTGTTTATTCTAGCACATCCTACTCAGAAACATATGCCTTAATGTTATAATGATGATACTAAGCTGAAATAGATTTCTGTGGGTGGTTTGATGAAATAGACATGAAGTGACAAAGTAATTTGTTTAATCATGTCCTTCCTAACCAGTGTTCATGTGGGCGTAAAAGCAACAATTATAATGAGACTTATCTGTCTTTGTAATGAGTGAATCACTTAAATAAAACACAATATCGATAAAAAAGAAGAAAAAAAGAATAGTAATTCAGAGAATAAATGAAAATTCCAAATATTATTTTCAAGGTAAAACACCAGAGTTTTGTAAAGCGGGCTAATGATACATAGAAAGAATGGATATTGTGCATAATAGTCCATACATCAGATTAACACTATCTTCATGTCTTCAAAAATTGGAGTAGCCACATTTAATCGTCAGTTACATAAAATGATTATGTGCATGTGTTAAATAAATAAATGCATTCACATTTAAATTGCATATTGTAATCATACTTTGTTAATACAAGGACAAATATTTCTTCTTCCTCCTCTTCATCTTACTATTATTATTATTATTATTAGTAGTAGTAGAAGTAGTATCATGACCTATTATTTAACTCATTAACTAATTGTTGCCAAATTTGTTATTAGTGGAGGTTAATCTGTTGTACACAAAATTGGCTTCTGGGTTTATGTAAGCTGTTTCTGACAGCCCTTTGAATGTTTCTTGTCTCACATGTCCTATCGCCTAATCCACAGACAGTGTTTGGTTTATTAAAGGTTTCTCAGTCACTCCACAGTTTTACAGTTTCTTCATTAGTCTTTCTATCACAGAAAATAAGCTCACAATGCAAGACTTACTGTTAGGTCAAAAAGGCCTGCATGAAGAAAAATGGCCAGCTCTCTCAGGAGAATAAGGGCCACCTCCACAACTTTTGTGAAGACACTGGGTGACAGGGAGAGCCCGAAGGGCAAGAACTTGTACTGATTTGCTCTAGCCTGGCTACCTTAATACCCGCCTTCTGGGAGGCGGGCTTAACCAGCGTCCATCAGATGCCTCTGTATACTACTAGACGAATCTACAACCAATCAGACCACTCATTCCGATGACGTACAGTATGCGTAGCGACGGAACCTGAAGACACCGTAACCAATTGTAGCTAGCTTCATTAAAGCAGTAGGAAAATGTCTTTACTTTAATTACTTCTGCTCTGTTTCAAAGAAAATCTGTCATGAAAATTACTCAAAACTGTTGCAATTGAACACAAACTGCAGGAATGGCCTGTGGCATGGAAATATCGAGACATGAAATCAGGGCTCATATTCATGCACATCTCGTCAGTAAAGCAGGTTATTTGATTATGGGTACATCTCCATCAGCTGTTTTCAAACAGACCGCCAGTTAATACATAGAGCCGTAGATCACTGACAAGTATATTGCAAGCTGAAGGCTATATTGTGTTGCTTTTCAGTGATCTACGGCTCTGTGTATTAACTGGTTTGAAAACAGCTGATGGAGATTTACCCCTAATCAAATAACCGGCTTTACTGACGAGATGCACATTATATAGTGATATATATTTGAACAAGATGGGTTGGGAAGCACCAGCCAGGCTCCCAGATACAGTACAAGTGGCACCGATGTACCTGCAGTGGTGCAGCAAGAAAAAAAAGCATGGATGTGAACAACCACACACACCCAGAGCACTGGGCAGCCAATGCTGCAGCACCCAAACAGTGCCTTGCTCAAGGGTCTCACCCTAGTCATGATATTGAAAGTTGAGAGAGCACTGGTTATTCACTCCCCCCACCTACAATCCCTACCAGACCTGGGACTCAAAACCGCAACCTTTGGGTTAAAAATCAGACTCCCTATCCATTGGGCCACAACCAATGTTTGAGTCAGGTGAACATTTTTGTGAGCTCATCTAAAGTGAGGAATATTTATACCCTGTAAAGCATTTACAAAGAAGATTTAAAGGCTCATTTAGCTCCCAAACAGAAGAGTTAAACAAACACAACACAGAGGGATACAGAACATAATATTTTTATTTTAGCCTTTAAAATCTCCTTTGTAATATTAATGACTATTAATGTTGGGACAATGTTTTATGGATGAAGTGACTAATGCTAAGGCTTACTTGATAATTTTTAGAGTGCGGTTATTATAATGTGTTACCAAAAAATGTTTACAGCTGGATTTATCAAATCAATATTATGTTAAGAAAAGAGGGGATTTGCAGGCAAGCGGGAGGTTTTTTGTCCGTGGGCTTTAGGGTACACAGGATCCTATGTGTTATGGCACTGACAGAATCAGTTCAGCTTGGCTCAGCATGGCTTTGCAGTTATGTAACTCACAATATCACGGATCAAATATGTCGAAGCTTTATAGGCTGTTTCCAGATTTATGTAAGGAGCATGCAGGACTAAAAAATGGGACAGAGAGATAAATTAAATAAAGTGTTTTTTTAATAAAAATTGGGGTTTGGTACTGATATAAATTATAAGAGAGTGTACGTTTTGGTGTACGTGGAGTCCACATTATGTGTTTCTATCTGTTTCTTTTGCACACACACACACACACACACACACACACAGACATGCTGCTGTCATTCTTGTCAGGTACTTAATTGTACATCCATTCCATTGGGTGTCTATATGTACATAGTGTGACTTTGAAAAGAGAAAGAGATAAACAATCACAAACACAATCTCAATCTCTTTGCCACAAAAAGAAAAGAAGAAATAATTTGCCTGAAAGCAGCCCTCCTCCCCCTCCATCTCCTCTTCTTTTTTCTCCTTACAGACAGTAGGGAAAGTCTGTTTCCATGACAACAAGGAGAATTAAGGGCAGAGAAGTGCAATTCTAAAATGTCAAGTTGGATTGCTGCTTGAGTGCTTTAACTTTCTTTTCATTTTTTTAAACATTTTTCTGTCATTTGAATTGTGCAGTAAATGAAAAAAAAAGCATTAAGAGGAGATTTTTTGTAGACATGCAATAACATATTCAAAGTTGTATAAAATTATTTATATGATTGACTCGCCTATACTAAATTTGTTGTTGTTATCTTTTATTTATTCACTGTTCATGTGTCAATATTCGGCATCTCCTACATATTGGTTTCCCATTACCACTGAGTACTGAGGCACAAATCTGGGTCTTGCTTATATAAATGTTTTAATGAAATGTACCATAAATAATAGTTCATCTTCTTCTCAACTATATCCAGCAATAATTATAGACATACTTCATTTAATTGTAGCAAGAACTATAATTTAGTTATTACCTAATTAATGTTACATAAGAACAATTGAATGTGTCTCTAACAGTAACACCCAAGAAGGACCATGACCAGTACCCAGTCTAGTATTAGTTTGACCTCCTGAAGCTGACAGTCAAATTTTGAAGTTGAGAATGTTTATTTTGTGGCAGTGTACGCTGTGGGGAGTGTCATTAGCACTCCAATGCTTAAAAGATTTAATGTCTTATTTCTGCATTTTTGATTTCTGTGTAAATGCATTTTAAATGCTGGATGTGCTACATTAAATGCAGTTTCTATATATATTATACTAAAAATGCTCATGGGAATCCTTGTACAATAAGCTATGCACACAAGAATTAAAGCTTTAATTCTCATTCTTTTATTCTTAATCCTAATTTCATCCTGTTTATAATATCAATGCATATTTATATATCTCATTATTCATAATGCATATATGATTGATTTCTTTAAGGTGAAAACATCTGCAAACATGAAAAATAAAGAGTTTTTTTTTTTACAGAGCAAAAGGAAACACTCACATTACAGTGTTTTCTTTTCTGGTAACCCAGTTTATCTGGACAGTCTTTGCATTGTGTGCCTGTTTTTACACTCTTTGTACACATGTAATTCATTCTTCATTCTATAAACATTATTTTCTGATGACCTTATGCATTTAAAGTCTCTGCTGCATACTTGGGCACAGCTCTCATGCCATTTTTTGGAAGACTTATGAATGCCAGACTCCACCTAGTCCACAATCCACCCACCCTGTCCAGGCCAACGTCCTGAAAACTCTGTACAGTGGCAACACAACTGGCCTTCTTTGTGCTTTTGACTGGACAGGGTTGGTGTCAGCATCACACTTTTAGGACTAAGGAATCCTGAGATATTTGTTAGATTTCGTAAGTTTGCTTGAGTGCAAGGGAATTTGTGGATAACTGACAGGGAATCATCTTATTATCCAAAGTTTAGCTGTTCATTGTGTCACACTCCAAATTAAACCAAGATGCAGGTTGGAGGTGTGGAGCATACACACATACAGTGTATTTGTGCTGGACAATATGTGCATCAAGGCGGCAAGATTTTTAAAGTGTTAAAGTGGATAATACTTCATACCAAAAATGAATAAGCAGTGAAATGCACCAAAAGAGATCCAAAAGCTTCTACAATATCTGAGCATACATTCTAGATTCACCCTCCTGATATTTAAATATTTTGTATTCACAAAGTGCATTTACCTTTAGCTCTCAGGTCATACAAAAAAATTTATAAATAAACACATAAATAAAATTAAATGAAATACACTTGAACCTGCATAATATTCACAAACAGAAATAATAACATTGAGTGAAAAGAGAAACATTCCCAGTTTGACAGTAAAAGCATAAATAGGTGTTAGAGCATTCACATGAAAATGAAAACATAACGTTTTAAAGCTAATTTCTCATGAACATGAACCCCAAATGATATTAATATTTTTGAAAATCAAACGACTGTCCATTTAACTTTTTTTGCATAAAATGTGAGTTCTGCTCCTGGTTGGAACGGTAACATATATTTCTCTTTCCCCCCTCTGTGTTCTTCTAAAGGTTTTCTCAGGCAAGAGTTCAGTTTGTTATCTTATTGTAGCGTGTTGTACTATTCCCGTTGTTGGAGGCGCGTGGGCAAGGGGAAGGGGTCACTCTTTCGCAGTAGCCTCCTGCTATGTGGAGTCCTGGTTGACCACTTTGCCTCCGTTCATTGTTGGGGTTCCTGAGCTTTTCCTGGAGCGTTGCTTTTCTTCAATCTCATGGAGTGAAGGCTCTCTGTACATGCAAACTGCAATATGCAAACATATCAATACATTAGTATTCTGTATAATGTTACTGACATATGAGAGTACATGGAACAACAAAAACATATTTTGTAATTCAGGAAAACATTTTTTGTCATTTATCAGCAAATTACTCTGCACTACTTCAGAGTTAAATTGACTGTTTGCTTCTTGTATTAGAAAGCTCACACGCTAAGCTTTCAAATGAAATCCATTTTTTGTTGATCAAGGCAGTGGTTTGAAAAAATATGATTAGTATTTTTGTACCGCTGGCAGTACACTTCAGTTTAGAGGAACTGCTGAGAGATTGTTAAGAGTAAATTAAAATGATTACATTCATTCAAAAGCTGAAAAGGTTTAAAGGGTTGTGGAAAATAAGTGTCCTCATCTGACACATGACGCAACCAACTGAAAGCAATTTTAAATGTTTATAAATATATATACAGTTACCTTCAATGGGTCTTGGTACAAAGTGTGAAGAGGGTTTGGTTTTCTTCACACGGTTGCCTTTCATGACCTGACCCTCCTTGGTGAGGCCCAGGAACCAGGCTCTACCCGACTCCTGTTGGCGGTACATGGTGGATGAGTAGATAACGTAGTAGTTCTCAAACACGGACTCCTTGAATTTACATTCAGGTGTGAACATCTCCTGAGGATAAAAATAGAAATACATGCATAAACCCACATGTGAAAAAACTTATCCTGTTAAAGGTGGAAAAAAGGAGAAAGAGAGGTCAAATAATCATATTAGGGAGTCCCCAGGGAGGCTGCAGGGATTTGTTTATGTAGCTTGAAGGACTTTCTGTGTACAAAACAGTCACCCATCCGTGGGGGTAAGAGACAGAGTCAGCAGGAGTTAGCATCTCTTATCTGCGTCTGGTGACACACTGTCATGCAGCAGACGCTATCTTAGTAGGGATGCTACAAACGTAAATGTGGCTTGGAGGATTCTAGCCAAAATTGATGAACTTTAGACCTCAACCTGTCCACAGTACACTGACTGTCCCTGCACCTGGCTTCAAGAAGACTGTACTTTTAAATGCAGTCTGACCTTTGAATCCTAAAGAAAAGGTTTGTTGGAGTATTTATATCAGTAGTGTGAAATAAGAACATGCACAAACCGTGATCTGTTGTAACCGTTTACCTTTTAAAATCTGTTATGTCAGGTAGCCTTGTTACAATGCTTATTTATCTGAAAATTATCTCCAGGTTTTATAGACCACCTTAGTTTGAATTTAGCAGTTGAATGCACTTATTAAAAACCAAAACTCATTTAAATCTTTAGCAGAAATAAGAGTCTAATACAAACAGCCTAATGAAACCAACATGGACCAATGAGGCAAAACAGGAGTATGAAGCAGAGGGAAGTTAAAATGAGTAAGAATGGGGCAGAAGACAGACATTTAAATAACCAAAGGGCTGAAATGTTGTTGAAATGTTGCAGGATGACAAAAAATATGGAGAAAAACCTAATACCTTGATGAATATGATACCGTTAATGCAGTGTAAAATAACAAAGGCCTTGTGAGAAAAGCCCTGACACATCTGGTGTAGAAGAATCTGAAGGAAGATGAATTTCTAGATTAGGCAGCTGCTTAAAGTAGACAGATTTTTATTCCTGAGTTGTCTGTCTGACAGGTCATTGCTATTCAAAGGATTAGGTCGGCAGTGTCTAGACAGCTGCCTCATTCACATTGGGAATCTGGAAATCTCAGTGTGCGAAGGAAGAGTAAAGGACATCATTTAATGTCCACATAACATGATGAAAAATCCTATATTATTTTCACATAACATTTAATAATTGTTACTCTATGTAGTCTGGAATTGTCAGTATAATGCAATTAAAAAACTTTTTTGCTATTTATTTATTTTAAGAAAAAGCAATGCTTATACTTGCATTCAAGCATTCAGGTAACAGGGACAGGTCAAATAAAGTCTATCATTCACAACACATTCAAGTACAAAAGTTAAAACCATGACCATGCTACTGGAAATGCATTTAATAAAACATACGGGCCAAACCTCTCACTAGGCTCGGCATGCAATTAATTAACAGCAATTTCACCAGATGGTACAGTATACCCAGCTTTAGTGTTAAAGAGCTTTATGCAACCCAGTTTATTTAGTGATCTAATATACTCAATGCTTACAGCAATCAACATTTACAACCACTGTGTTAATCAAATCTCTTCTGCTAATGTAAGAGCAGAGAGGCTGATATTGGTTTGCATTCAGAGTATGTGCTGTCTGCATGTGTGTGTCTGTACATAATGTAAATGATGTCCCGTTAAACCTAAAATCCGCACTCTTCTACTGCACTATTATCATCTGAGGGTGTACTGTAGTAAAATGGCAGAAGAAAATCCAATTATTCATAAGGCTACTGAGCAGAAACAATTAAAACAGCTGAGGTGCAAAACCGATATGAGTATACAGCATGAACAAGTATTGTGCATGACTGCTAATCACTTTATTTATGTGTACACGTAGTAGAACATTATAGAATAAGAGATTGGTAGTGTTTTTGGGGGTTTTTTTTTGGTGGTTTGAAAACAACTTAAATATGCATATGGAAGTTATAATAGCATGGGTGCATCAATAAATTAGTTTTCATTAGGTTTGGTGTAGGAGACATTTCCTACACAATAGAGCATTAACATTTAGAGACAGTCCCCGGATTTTTTAACTCCTAACATCCATAATACATCAAACAGCATTATAAAAACTGTGTTGCTGAAATGTATTTAGAAGCATGTTTTTCTAATGAGCCTGGGTTGCATTAATTAAAAATGCATGCATTTGAAGTACAGAGAGTTGCAGTTGTCAGTGTTGTCAAGTAGGTCACAGTGAAAGCGTCATAAATAATGGAGCATGACTCCTTACTATAGAGTTAGACCCAAACTCCCCCAACAAACCAGCAGTTAACATCGCAAATCAATGTATTTATGTACCAATCATCTTTGTTTTCACACTGCACAACTATCTGAAGTAGCATTTAGTTTCTGCTGTGTTCACGGTGACTACGTGAAAATAGCGATTGATCTGCACAGCTTTGCCTTAAACTGAGCATGCCTTCTGACTACTATCTAGGGATGATGCACCTGTTCTGTACAGTGCGACATGTCAAACACACAGAGAAAAGAAATCAATAAATTTAGTGCTTTTGAGCCTATTTTAAAAGCTTTTTTGTCCAACAAAGAGAACATTTAATGCGCCAAAATCATTCGAGTGTTTAAAATAACTCCCTTTTGTGAGCTGACGTGATCACAGAGTGGGGCAAAATCATTATTTTTTTGTATTCTTTATATAATATTATCATTACATTAGAAATATACTTAATCATAAAAATGGTTTGAAGAACACAGATAAACCATTTAGTTGCAATCGCAGTATCTCATCAGTTAAAATGTGTCTACTTGTCTTTAATTCAGCTCTGCGATAGCATATGCTTTGTCCATATTAGTTAGTTATGGAACAAAGTTTTGGAGCAAAGATAGGACTGTTATTGAAATATTAAACTCGCAATGCAGTGCCAAACTTATAAAGTGTTAAATGGCATGTTAGAATGTTACAGTTATGTGCCTCATATGGAAATGCTTTGGACAATTACAGAACACCACATCTGGTGTAAATAGTCATTTCAGCATTTGAGTGGGAAAATGTCATATAATATAATATATGTGAATTGAAGAGGTATTTGTCTTCCAGGGAGAAGAGAGCCAAGAATTCACTGAGTTTCTCAAGCAAGGAATCATTATCTCCTTCCAACATATCTCCAGGAGACCTGAGATAACAAGCAGGGGGAAATCTTCTCAAGTAATTGCACCTCTGGAGGACTAAAATGGCATCTCTGCAGTGACAAAAATCGATTCATTCAGTTTCCAAGCCTGCATCTTCTCAATTAGACATTAAGACTATCACTTTTCAGACTGAAATGTTGATGGCATATACAGTCTGCCAAGTTGTTAGCGGGGGAATAAAAACAGTAATCTTTACACATCATAGTATAACGTTTTCAAACACATGCTTTAAACAGAGATGAGAATATAAGATTGTAAATATGTATACAAGATAATCTCTAACAATGAAATGTTCATGCAGCATAGGCTTAACATTGCTATGAGAATCCATTTTATCCAACATCATTATAATAACAAATTAGCAAATGAAAACTAACCATGTAAGAAAGTGAGTCAGACTGAATAACTTTATCATATTATGTGCCTAAACTAATATTGGCACCCTTGGTAAATCTGAGCAAAGGCTGTGAAAATAAATCTGCATTGTTTATCCTTTTGATCTTTCATTCAAAAAATTCACAAAATTCTAACCTATCATT
>JAUMHI010000022.1:737921-749683 GCA_032359435.1 Enteromius unitaeniatus
GAGAAGAGAAGAGAAGAGAAGAGAAGAGAAGAGAAGAGAAGAGAAGAGAAGAGAAGAGAAGAGAAGAGAAGAGAATGATGAAGGACGTTTTCAATTAAAGGACAGATATATCAGGATAGTTTTACATTGTGCTATTGCAAGGATCATTTCTTGCTAACAGAGCAAAATTTCATCTAACCATGCCCCTCTAGTCTAGACTGAGTTATTAGCACATTTAAGGACAGTCCTGTTACACTGAGGCCTAACAAATGTAAGGCCAAGCATTTTTGAAGGTTCTGATACTTTAGTTGTAAGCATATTAATCATGTAAAGATGTTTCTTTAAATTTACATACTGTATATTATTCTACTAATACTACTACTTAGTGTTCAAATATATAAATTGCAAATACTGTATGATGTACATCACTGACTTGATAATGAATGCATTTTCTTTCAATTAGTTAGTGTCTATTTATTTCCCTAGAGCACAAAAAAATAATTTCATTTCAACAATAGAAAAAATTTGCTTTTGGGTTCTTATAAGAGATGACGTACAGTCACATGGTAATAATAAATCGACAAGCTAGCTCAGTTAAAGTCATAATACAAATATTTACACAACTGACCGAGTTTTCCAGAGAAGCTCATGACTAATAAAAATAATAATAAAAAAAATATATATAATATATATAAAAAATATATAGGGATGCTTCTGTGGAGTCAGTAAATAATATATGTTCTGTCTCTGACAACAGAAACCGTTGGCTAAATAAATCAATGAAACCTGAAAATGGAGTGAATGGGTGCATAAAATATGTTAATCGATTCGTCCGGCGCTATCTCCTGAAATTTATTTGCAAAACGTCAGTTATTAGAAAAAGATAGACAAAGATGTGTAGGTCAACAGAAATATGTCATGTTTGATGCTAAGAAGACAGAGTGAAATCATAGCACATTTCTGTCCCTGCCTTTTCTCTGTGATTTTTTTGACAAGATGTCAAAGTCACTTCTCTTAGGAATAAGAGCAAAAACTCTCAATACAGCTAAATTACCAGTTATAACATATAACTATACAATAATTAATAACAATTAAAAAAAGATTTCATAGCAATTAAACTATTTATTGTTAAAAACTAACCTTAGACAGATCTTAAATGACTTAAAAAGTACTGATTTTGTGTAGGCTGTGCTTTAAAGGAATAGTTTAAAAGGAAAACAATCTTTTTTATTTACTTACCTTCAAGTAGTTCCAAACATGCATGAGTTTCTTTATTATGCCGAACACAAAGGAAAATATTTAGCAAAAAGTTTGTAATAAGTCACCATTGACTCCCAGTTTGATCCAAAACAGGCTGGTTATAATTTATTTTCAGAATATCTTTCTTTGTGTTCGTCAGAACAAAAAAATTTATGCAGGTTTGGAGCTACTTGAGGGTGAGTAAATGATGACAGAATTTTTATTTTAAACTATTCCTTTAAAGGATACATCAGATGCATTTCCACAAGTTCTGCTTAAATAATACCAACATATGAAATTAATTTACAAAACAATTTGGAATGCTGGACAATATAACTTTAAAGCATTGTTTTAGATGAATGTCCATTAAAGGAAGACTGTAAACAAAACAAAAAAAATCAGAAATAAAGTAATTGTAAATGTGTAAAGTTGCATAAGCTCAGTATAACTTGGTGTCATGTGAATCATTATTATTATGGTTTCTGTCTAGACACGAGCCCTTTGTGCTTTCCCAGTGTGACAAGAACTGTTCTTCAAGACATGAAATGTCTTCCGGGAAACATATAAGTAACATCTTTTTTAGCTTCAGAAGGGCAGTACATATATTTATATATTTATCCTCTTTGCTTATTCCAGGAGGAATTGGGCGAACCATACAACATAGACTCAACTTTCCTGCTGAGTTTGACACAGACAACATAACCACTACAAGTACTACAAGCACTGAAGTTGTGACGAGATTATCTTCCGGTGTTTGACATTCAGAGATACACAGTCAAAAGGTTTTTAAAAAAAAAAGCTGAATAAAAAAATCCTGTATTGCAAGACCAAAGATGTGTGTGTGTGGTTTATTTTATGCATACGTGTATTTAATAAAGTAACACTGCTTCAAAATAATTGAGTTAAAAACATCTGATATGGTAAACATTAATGTTAAATACAGTGCACTTAAAAAAAAGTCAAATGTAATTAATTTATAATTATTGTTAACTTGATTGTTAAAAATGGAGTCGCTTAACCTAATTTTTGTTTTAATTAATCAGTGTCTACAAATATGTTGAGTATTCTGAATTCATAGGGTTCCACAGTGTAAAGTCTCACTGGTCTTTACATAAATTATAAAATGACATTGCAGTTCACACGGCGTTGGAGAGTTGGAATCTCTGCTGCTACACATCATCAGCAGACTCAGTACCACAAACGCAACATCATACACATTCCCTAAAAGTGGACATCCAGCACTTTTTATAGTAGCACCTGGCCCAACCCTTAGTTGGCAGAAAAAAATTCCCACAAAAAGTCCCGCAAGCTCTATAGTTGATATACACATATACATACATATACACACACACTGATGTAAAGTGATATGGATATCAGCTTACATCAGTGTGCTATGTTTGCAGGATTTTTACCTGCTCAGCATCTGCACAGGAGGAAGCAGGCAGTCACTGCTGTATCTTGGCACACACTTTAAACGCTAATGTTCATGTTTTATACCATCACCTCACTCAACACCAACTACATAACATTAAAAACGATCTTGTCCAAATGTGCAGGAGCTTTCGCAGTTCGCCAAGCTTTTTAATTCCGGATACTGCATTGAGCATCACATCCAGCTCAGTGCACTTCCCGAACCAGATCCGCAGTCCACTTTTCCTGAAACAGCCCTAAAGCGCATTCACTCTCTCCCAGCATAGCAATAAACACCTCCGCGGTTTCAAGTTTCTTACCTTTATCTCCTTTATCCATGTCGCGCTGTGTTTTGGAGGAACCTCTTGCTCTTGTGTGGTTGCCGTCACGGGATGCGTCTGTGCTTCTGGGAGAGGGCAGAGACAGAGTGCTGAACCTCGCTGTAGTCTAAAAGCGGAGAGCAGCCCTAACACAGCGCTGTTGATGAATGAGTAGAAGAGAGTTTGTATCCCGGACACACGACAGAGAGAGAGAGAGAGCATAAAATTACTTTCGACTGATATGTTTACTTATTGTGGTGCTGAAGAGTCTTTGCTCGTGCGGTTTGAGTGGCCAGACTTCTGAATAATCACTGCGCATGCTACAAAACAGTGAAGAGGTTAATAATTCCCTCGCACGACTGAATTTAAGCAAGCAGAAGAATAAGTAAGATATGCAGACTCTATTTATGAATTGGCAATTCACGTGTTTATATATTTAAGTTCTGCTTAAATAATACCAACATATGAAATTAATTTACAAACAAATTTGGAATGCTGGACAATATAACTTTAAAGCATTGTTTTAGATGAATGTCCATTAAAGGAAGACTGTAAACAAAACAAAAAAAATCAGAAATAAAGTAATTGTAAATGTGTAAAGTTGCATAAGCTCAGTATAACTTGGTGTCATGTGAATCATTATTATTATGGTTTCTGTCTAGACATGAGCCCTTTGTGCTTTCCCAGTGTGACAAGAACTGTTCTTCAAGACATGAAATGTCTTCCGGGAAACATGTAAATATATTTATCCTCTTTGCTTATTCCAGGAGGAATTGGGCAAGCCATACAACATAGACTCAACTTTCCTGCTGAGTCTGACACAGGCAACATAACCACTACAAGTACTACAAGCACTGAAGTTGTGACGAGATTATCTTCCAGTGTTTGACATTCAGAGATACACAGTCAAAAGGTTAAAAAAAAAACAAAGACTTCTGAATAATCACTGCGCATGCTACAACACAGTGAAGAGGTTAATAATTCCCTCGCACGACTGAATTTAAGCAAGCAGAAGAATAAGTAAGATATGCAGACTCTATTTATGAATTGGTAATTCACGAGTTGGTTGTTGAATTTGCATTTGCAATCAGTTGAAGCAAAATGTGTTACCTGTACTTTGTTACTGTAAAATAACACAACTGAGATCAGTAGATAACCACCCGAAATACCAGGCATAAAGAAATGTTAAAAACGGAATCCTATGGATTCCTTTCATTTCCTTACATTCAAATTACTTCAGAAATTTTATTTAAAACACTTTCTCAGATCAGTTCGGAATAGCACACAGCCCTGCACAATACTCTAATGGCCCCATTGATCACAACATGAAGAATTGCAGCATCAGCAGTGTACAGTGATGGGAATAACATCTTATGTTACATCTGCTGTTATAAAAAGAACTAGAGCTGCGATAAGATTTTCAGTTCAATGTTCTGTTCTGATACGAGAGGTGCAAAGACATTTCAAATACAAAGGTCAATATTAATGACCTCTCAAAGACTTTTTCAGAGTCTCTGGGTATATAATATTCTAATAATACATGTCAGCATTAAATAACATGAAAATGGGCTACAGTGTGTCTATATGTTAGATTAAATCATTTAATATCGTGAGCTGGGGTGTTGTGGTTATGTGGAAAGGTGCAGGCTAGGTTTTTATGTCACAAAATACGCTGACTTAGCGTGTCTGTGGAGTCCACTGTATATGCGGACAGCAGAACGAAACGAGCACAGTACAAAATGTGGCAGTATGCTGTGGTGATAAAATGTGAGGCCAAATTATTATTCGGCCAAAATGCTATTTTTAAAGCACTCTGGTTTTTGGAGGGTAGAATTTTTAATTGAAGTATTCAGGCAAAAATGGACTCAAATAAGAAAAAACAATGAAATGAATGAATGAGAAAAAACAAACTTCTGGAGGTTTGTAAGAGCTTTGAAAAGACATTTGTTATTTCACATCCTACAACAGAAAATTAACCTAAGAACAACAAGATGAAAATGACGAATGTTCATCCCACAAAATTTTTTATTATTGATGGAACATGCTATTTTGTTCTCCCGCTCTCACAAATTATATAAACACACACATACAATACAGACACACACTCACACAGTGTAACACACACACACACAGACATAAACTTGTTGTCAGTGCTGCCCTGTAGATTTACTAATAAAACACTAATTTCACAGCTGAAAGCTACATAACATCTCTCAGTAGCAACTCTGTATTTAGGTGCTAAACTCACTGTTCTTGAAACAGTTAAACTTAGAGTTTTGCTATTAGTAGAGATGCTGATGCTGAACACAGTCGCAGTTTTACAAGCTTCACAAAGCTACAGTTAATCTCTCTCTCCAATAACTGAATTAGACTCTATTTATAACTGTATTATCAATAGCCAAAGCCTCTTGTTACTAAATCTAAAAGGACATTTTGAAATTAGCAAAAAAGAAAAGAAAAGAAATAAGTCCTACATGCACGTGTGTTGAGTACCAAAACAAAAAAGTGTTTTTGAAAAAAACAACATCCTTTTAATCTCCAACAGCATGTTATAGCACCCCACACCTCTTAAAATTATTCTGTCTTCTTAGAACAATTTGTCCATACAAGAACCTCTCATTCTAACTGAACATTTAATTGCACTTAAGGGTATATGATTTCAATCCCTTATATACAGTATAGAAAAGGTTTGTCTTTGTCTGACATAATCTTCTGTTGTTTCCTCTAAATACATAACAAGGCAAGTTTGCACAGGTTTAAAAACAGCATTATATTGGTATAACACTAACAAAAAGGTTTCTGCAGTTTGTAGTCACAGAAGCAAAGCACAAAAAAATGTCTGTATATATCATTCATTCAAAATGTCTTCAAAATAACATACCATCTGGAGGACATATACTATATTTTCGTCTACTATGTAAATCATTGCCCACTTCCCCTGACTCTTACTTCAGAGTCCCCGTGAAAAAAACACCATGCTTTAACCCTTTGCAGGTGCAAGTGGTTTGGATTTTCCTCTCAGTAAGGCAGGTCCTATAGAGCTGTTGCAGAACCTTTCCACCAGAAAATCCTCTGCGATCTGACGTATACAGGCATAGGCACACAGCTCCAGTTTCTGGACAGTGTCATGCATCAGGTTCCCACCAGGTTCAACCATTATAGCAGAGGAGAAGTGAAAATAGACTACAGTTTTCAGAAGAACTTGTCATCAATACGAAAGTGAGGTCTTGTGACGTCATCAGGGTTGATGAACACAGAGATAGACTTTCCTGGATTCTCGGTCACTAACTGCTGTAGCTTCTTGGCCAGCCGGTCATCTGGCTGCTGGTGATCAGCCAAGGTAGGATCCGCAAGTGGAGAGAGCAGTCCTGAGGAACTCCCACAACGCTGCATCTCCTGCGTCAGTCTGTTGGCTGCCTTGGCCTGCTCTATAATGGAGCACAGGTGCTCGGATGGATCCATGCGTACCAGGGCAAGCTTACGAGCGTGAAACATAGCAGTCTCATCATCCAGGTGCTCCAACATGTTACACTGTGGGATGAAATAGTTAGGGCAGGTCTTGTTGACAAGGCAGTGCTGCAGGTCATCTATGAGACCTAGCAGGAAATGCGCAACATATTCTTCCTGTGACAAATAGCTTGCAGGTAGTCGGTCACAGGCCCACAACATAATGCTACGTAAGTAATAGGGACTGATAGATGTAGGTTGGGCTAGTAGCTTTATAACTATTGCCTTACAAGCCTGGTAAGCCTGCATGAGGCCTGGTGAGATACACTTTTTCAACTGAACCTCGCTGCGGGCAAAAGAGAGACGCCACTCATTCTTTCTGCAACCAGAGGCTGAGGAGGCAGGCAGCAGATAGAAGCCACTGATCACCTCCTCCTCTGTGATTTTGCCATCCCAGAAGTGGTTCTCCATCAACCAGCTCTGAGCAACTGCCGGCCAGCCTTTAAAAGACACCACAGGAACAATGTCATAAAGCATGCGGCTGCTGCCCACACCTAAAACTATAGTGAGCAGCGTGTTGTGGCGCTCAACTCGCTCAACCCTTGGGGTGCCCCTTTGTGGCTTGCGCTGTAACTCTGCAAGTACTAGTCCAACAGCTTCTTGGAACCAGTCAGCTACCAGTGTAGGTGAGAAGAAGTAGTTGGTGGTGCCATTCAGATGATCAGTAAGCGTGCAGCAGTCCCGCCAACGGTTAATGGTACCCTCATCAAAAAGTCGCAAGCTGAGCCAAGAGTGACCAAGTGCTGAGTGGCGCATGTCCAGTGTGACAGGCTGGTTCCGGTCATGCAATTTAAGTGCAGGAACCAACAGGGTGAAGGCCATGTCATAGTTGGAGCCACGGTTGTAGAAGCCAAGCTCGCTGAGATCCATGTCCACCACACCTTCTCGTACACCACCAGACAACAACAGGTACTCATTTGCGACAGGCAGTTTTTGGTCCAGCTTTTGCACCATGCCTGAAACAGAAACAAAACAAAGCCAAGTTAAGTCACCTTTATTAAATAGTGCTTTATACAATACAGATTATGTCAAAGCAGCTTAACGTGTTAAACAGGAACATAGTGTCAGTAGTGCAAACTAAATTCTGCTGTAGAGCAGCTTTTAAAAGAGGACGATAGTAAACAGTCCATTTTTCATTTAAAGCCAGTTTATTATTCAGTGACAGAGTCCAGCTCAGTTTAGCTTTCTTCAAATAGTGTCTATAGAATAAAATTGACAACACTGACAAAAATTAGGTGTCCCCTACTAACCAAGTCAAAGGTGACTGATTTTACCAAGTATGACATTAACATGAACAAAATTAACATCTTTTTTGACCCTGAAACACCATTGTGATTAACTAACTAGATTTGAAGAACCAGTTTATAGCTATTGTAAAGTTTAGGCCTTCAATCAATGTTTGGTGCTTGTACCTCCACTTATCATGAAAAAAGCCAGAAAATTTCCTAAAATCCATGATACTGTTGCAAAAATGCCCCTGTATATGCATTTTTTTCTCATTTATATCATATAAGCAGCGATATCAGATGAGCAGGGAGATCACACGAGTGCTTTTTGTACCGAATCACGAGTTTAAATGTGATTTTATCAAACAGTTCAGTAAATAAGTTGATACTCTGTTATATTTTAAATATGATGTGTTTTTGCAGAGAACATAATTACCTTTAATGCCACAGCAGAATTGTTGTTGTGTCTCTGAGCAACACAGGGGTGTTTATTTTATGAATGAATCCACGTTTTGAATGAATTGTGTGAGCCGATAATTCAAAGACTTGTTCATAAAGGGAGCCATTTACTGAAATCCTGAATGAAACAGTCATTTGAATGAATAGTCCGAAAAATTTACCGCCACCTGCTGGCAGATTTATTTTCTTATATAGAGTAGAATTTAATAAAAATTAATTAACAACAAAAATAAAAAAACAATAAAGGCATAGTTAACCCCCCAAAAAATGCATTCTGTCATTGTTTACTCATTGGAACATAAAAGAAGGCATTTTGAAGATTTCTTTGATCTGCTGAGCACAAAGGAAGATATTTTGAAAAATGTTTGTAACCAGGCTGTTTTGGGCCACCATTGACTTCCATAGTATTTTTTTTTCCTATAATGGAAATCAATGGTGACCCAAAACAGCATAATTAATTTAATCAAAATGTTTAATCGATAGACAGCCCTAATATATGTACACACATATATGAAGTGCATTAGTTAATGTTTTCTTATTCTGTAAATGAAGTGTGCTTGTTGGTTGCATTACTCTAAATTTTCTAAAAGTCTAACCAAACATTGTAAGATAATGCTGTCCCACCAAGGTTTTGAAACCACTGTGCTACTGCACACTTCCTTTCACGTGACTAAAAGTCTTCCACTTAACTGCAGACAGCAGAGCACTTTCCTTTGGCATCTATTTCCAGTGGATCAATAGAAAGACCTGAAAGTCAACACCAGCACTTGAAAAAAAGCAGCAGATCAATACTGGAGGAATGTGATGTTCTTTAGAATTGTTTACATTCTATTGTGTGTCTATACCAGCTTTTAGAGCACAGATGGAGACATACGATCGGTTACTGAGTATAGATGCTGCCAGTTTAATGTTCTCATGCATGCATATTTGTTCTTCAGCATCCACTCCAAGCAGAGATATGTCTCTTTTGAGGAACAGGATGCACTCAAATATTTATAGCTCTTCTCTGCATCGGACAGCTTGACTCAGCGCCCTTGAAATCACTAAATATCCACTTAATGTATATTTTTAATCTGTCTTGAACATTTCTTATACGAAATCACCCTTTAAAAAAGTAGTTTAAAAAAATCCACATAGGCTACTGAGTGTCAAGCTCACATGATTATACAAGCATAAATTGCTCTTTTCGGTCCTCCCACGCCATTTTAATAGCATTCAAGTCAAGATTTTGACTTAATTTGGTGTTTTGGATTATTGGACCATTCATATAAACCTCAGCTCTCACACAGATGGGCAGACATTCTCCTAAATAATAGTCTGGAATATAACATAATTTATTTGCAATAACCACACTGTTACCTTCGTGTTTAACTTTAACTATCTATCTAATCTTATACTGCAGGAACACTACATTTATTTAACAGAAATGCAGTTGTTTTAATAGTTTCCAGAATGTGGGGGCAATTAATTTTGGTAACACTTTATTTTGATAGTCCACTTTAGATGTTCTACTAACAGTAAGTAGCTTTGCAACTACATGTCAACTAATAGTCATTAGAGTATTAGTAGACTGTCTACTTAATATCTCCTAACACTTTATTTTGATGAGTTCACAACACACTAGATACTGACTATCAGAAACTTTGCAAGTATATATATATATATATATATTCAATTTATTCTACTAACCATACACCTACCCCTAACAGTCCAATTTAGAGGTAGTAGACATATAGTTGTGAACTAATGAGAATTAGTTGACATGTATTTACAAAGTTAGTTATAGTTAGTAGAATGTCTAACATTTTTACAAAAAACTCGCAATTCTGAATTAATTTTCTTGCAATTGGGAGATATAAAGCCAAAATTCAGAAAAAGTCAGAATTATGAGTTAAAATGTCAGAATTGTTAGATACAAAGTCACAACTGGAGTTATAAAGTCAGAATTGGAAGATATAAACTGTATATATATAGAATTGCATAATGCAAAGGCAGGTTACATTTTATTTCGATAGTCCACTTAGATATTCTACTAACTATAAGTAACTTTGTAACTACATGTCAACTAATTCTCATTAATTCTCAGTTACATGTCTACTAACTCTCAGAGTAGACTGTTAGGGTAGGTTTAGGGTTAGTATAATAAGTTGACATATACCTGCAAAGTTTCTGATGTTGTGGATCCATCAAAATAAAGTGTTAGAAGATAGAAGTCTACTAATACTCTAATGACTGCTAGTTGACATGTAGTTGCAAAGTTACTTAGTGTAAGTAGATTGTCTAAAGTGGACAATGGACAAAGTGTTACCAAAAGGCGCAATTGTGAGTTATAAAGTGACAATTTATATCTTGGAATTCTAACGTTATAACTCACAATTTTGAGACATAAAGTCGCTATTCTGCTTTTTTTTCTCAGAATAAACTTGTTCTCAGAATTGCGACTTTATATGTCACAGTTTTGACTTTTTTTCTCAATTCTGAGGAAAAAAAGACAGAATTGTGACTTTATATCACAAAATTATGAAAAAAAGTCACAATAATCTTTGTTACCCTTTCAGTCGAATCACTTCGACGTTACATATGATACTGCGCTCATTGCGAGCATATGACCATGGCTGTGTTGAGGTCCCGCCTCTCACTCGTGAGCAGGCTCCCCTCGCGCTCTTCCCGTGGTAAGTCGTTGGACCGTAGCAAGTTCACGGCTGCCACGGCCAGACACCTGGGGACCTCCAGGTGACGGTTCAGAATGCTTCGTCCAGTGCTCCAGCTTCTGACGCACCGCGCAGTCCCGTGGTGTTCTCGGAGGAGACTGCTCCCCCTGCTACGGCAGGCCCGAGTGTGTCCTTCTGGGCACCCCGTGAGGTTGAGATGTCTTCTGCACCATCAGAGGGTGAGTCTGATGGTGAGGCGGCCACTGCGCCGGACAGTCGTCGCCCTGTGCCAGTTGCTCCGTCCGCTGCGGACACTGAACTGTCAGACATGCTCCTGGTTTGCAGGTGCTGGCTGTTTTATTCCCTCTCCGAGTCCCCTCGGGCGCTCGGCAGGGATGCTCTGGCATGCAGCTGGCCTCTGGGGCTCAAGTACGCCTTTCCTCCAGTGAGCCTCCTTGCACAGACCCTGTGCAAGATCAGGGAGGACGAGGAACAAGTTCTGCTGGTAGCGTCTTACTGGCCCTCCCGGACGTGGTTTGCGGACCTCGCGTTCTTCGCGGCAGCCCCTCTTAGGAAAATCCCCTGGAGGAAGGACCTTATGGCACTTCTCCAGCCTTCCCAGCACTGTCGTAGATACCATCACTCAAGTGCGAGCCCCCTCTATGAGGCAGGCTTACGCTCAGAGATGGGATCTGTTCGTTGAATGGTGTTCCTCCCGTGGCAAGGACCCACAGAGATACTCGATCACAGTTGTGCTTTCCTTCCAAGTTGGAGCGCAGGCTGTTCCCTTCAACTCTCAAAGTATATGTCGCTGCCATAGCCGCATATCATCCCTTGGGAAGCATCAGCTCATCGTCAGATTCCTTAAAGGTGAGCGTCGGGTGAACCCCCCCGAGACCACATCTTTTGCCCTCTTGGGACCTGGCTGTCGCCCTAGCCGGGCTGCGGCTGGCTCCCTTCGAGCCGCTTCA
>JAUMHI010000022.1:749783-765392 GCA_032359435.1 Enteromius unitaeniatus
TTTAAAGAAAACCCTTTGAAATTACATAAAAAACTGCTGTAAGTGATAAATATTATTATATATGTTGTCTGTCCTAAATATACAAAATAAAAAAATTAAAAAATAAAATAGAGATTCTAAGCTTTCAAATGGTACCACATATGGGGTTATTGGTGCAGGCAAAGGTTTAAAAATTCAAGGCACAATTTGAATGTAACTTTGGACCCCCCGGCGGGTCCGCAGAGTTAAGGCTAAGTAACTCCTAACTTGTGATTAGGAGAAAAACTTTAAAAAAGTTAGTGTGTCAGGACCCCAAAAGTTTTGCTCTAAAGTGCAAAGCACTAAACCAGCTCCAAAATCTGTGAAACATTAGAAGTCCTGACTCCTAAGTCACTGATCATAACTATCCTAAATGGCTGTTGCCGGATATCTGCCTCTGAATATGAACGTTTTAGAAACATTTGACAGTGATGAAATTTTAAAAAAGGTAACACCTTTAGGGTTTGGAGGTTATCCCAACTACAAATTGTCTTTTGATTATATCTTTCATTATTTATTTATTTATTTTATTATTTATAATTATTTCATTAAACAGTTGGGCAAGATAGGCCTAAAAGCTGTTCTGTCTAGTTTGCTTTTTCTACTCTGGAAATTTAAAAAAATTGGTATCACTTTATTTTAATGGTCCCTTTTAAACAATCTGTTGACACTTATTAGCTTTGCACCTACATGTCAACTAACTGTCATTAGAATATTAGTACACTCTCTAATTAATAACTGCTAACTCTTTATTGTGATCACATAATCTACTGTGTTATCAAAGCTAAAGCGGTGAAATTAAATGATCACTTTTTGTGTTCAGTCAGTCTATCATAAGTATAGCCTACCGGTTTACCATACTGTAGCTCTAACTCCTGATTAACTGTATAAAGCTAAAATAATATAAACCCCAATACAAAGAGGTGCCTTATTCTGAGCTTCAGATGGGAAAAAAGCTGCAATTTGTAAGAAACAGATGTGAAAGCATTAAAAACATGAATAATTTGTATAATATTAGCTTATACTGTAATTTAAATCAGGTGTTTTTAGTCATGTTCAGCAAGGAACCCTTAGTGAATAGAGATATTCAACAGTGACCCAAAAATAAAAATTGATGTTGTGTTGACTCATAGTACCATATTTAGTTGCAATCATAACGATTCCATTACAAAGTTATTAAAACAATTATCATTGATAAAGTCAAATACTTCTATATTATATTTTAAAGAGCACTGCTCCAATGATCTCCTCTCTGTCTCTTTGTTTGATTACTTGTCTTCTACTCTGTTTGATAATATGATAAAAATGTGGTAAAAGTCTACTGTACACAAAAATATATAAAGGAATAAAGATCATACAAAGTAAAAGAACAAGAGAACTTAACTCAAAAGATGTAAATAATCTTTTTGTTGACCCCTGAACTTCTATTGCTCTTTGCCCATGATTGCTGTTCAATTGCTGTGCCGTGTGTCCCGCGGCAAGCACTCAAACAAAGAGCATAATTCATAAGTGCCTCGCTTTCACTAATGACTGACTCCGTTTCCTCACGGATGCCTGTCACATAAACTCAGATAGCACCCACTGGAATAGATTAGATAATTGGAAAAATTATGAGAAAACAATCTATTTCAGGCTTCAGCTAAAACAAAGGAAAACTAAGCAAAAAATTTATGTCAAATCAGCTGCAAAGAGTTAAATACAACATCCTAAGATATAGGGACATTACATCAGTTCCACACTTCCTTAAGTCTTCATTTGCATTTAAACTTTTAATTAGAGAACATAACCAACATGAATCAGCTCCCTCAAACTTATTGAGTCATGTGACGAGTTACGCAAGTGTCAACTGGATTTAATACCCTGTAGAGTTTGACATTTGACAGTGAATTGCATGACATTAATACAAAAGTCTTTTTTTCTGCCCATAAAAGTGCTTTTACTTTCTCTGAATACAATTTATGGTCTAAAAAAAGGTTGTTGTTTTGTTTTTAACAAATGTTTAGTGAAAGCATGCATAACCTTCAGAGATTGAACACAGTACACACACATTGTGTGTTTATGTTTATACCTATCAACCTGGTTGCTGATATACCACCCCCCCCTTTTTTTTTTAACCAAATGGGTTAATACGAATAGCCTTTCTTTTTTTCCCCTTCAACCCAAAGTCAGAACAGAATGAAAGAGTATATAAACTAGATGTTTATTAGCTGTATTACAGGCTGAAATGATCATAAACTGTAAATTGTAAACAAAGCAGGGAAATGCTTATTAACGCGACATTTGATCAAATTTGATTTGATCAATGCCATCAAAACTTAATTTCCCTCCAGAGATATATTCATATCATATTCCATTCCCAATTCAGTATTTCAAGCACTGATAACACTGAGCTTTCTCTGTCTGGAACAGTGTTTTCTCTGCTACTCTCCGCCCTCTGTTAATGTCCTGTTTATAGATTTTGTAGGATTTCAATATATTTACAGTGTTGAAGCAATACAATACAAACCAATGGGCAGCAGTCCATGCTTGATGTGAGAGCACTTGCCAAAATTAAAAATGTTAAATTACCAGCCCCAATGTACCCATCAGAAAAGTATGTATACCAGATTACCAATTCAGCCCTACAAGTAACAGATTTCCGAGAGCAATGATGAAGAAAATATGAGAGCAGGTTGAACGTACAGACCTACAAAGTACTGTCTTGCTCTGTAAGCAAAGTCTCGGGACATTTCCACAGTCCCTCTCACAAGAGGATGATCCTCGCTTTGCTTTGCATGGCCGATTCTCATTTCTTTGGCTAATATGCCATAAATTAATGATAAGCCGTCACCCATGCTGTAGGTCCGAGGGCATGTTGAGAAAGCGGGAGGCAGATAATTTTTCCATTTCACACTTGAATTTTTAATAGCCCTGTTTAATCCAGAAATACTAGAGGCCTGAAGCATCCCTCAGATGATGGACTACTAGCTGTATGATCAGCATGGACTAAACAGCCTAACTAAACAGATGTAGTTTATAGATGAAATTACTGTTTACAAACAAATGCTCAGCGGCATCACTTACAGCTTCCCTGAAAAAAATAAGCATTTTTGGGCTGATAATAATTTCCACAGCACAACTGCTCAGCTATAAAGACAAATGTGATGAACAAGACCACCATATAATTTTTTTTTGGGATGAACGTGACTCCTTTTTCCCTACATGCAGTGAACTTAGCCTAAACTTAGCCTAAAATTTAACTTATTGTTTATGTGGACCAATGCATATTTAAACTGTGAAAATGAATATTCCTTTTCAGGAACTCGAGCTGCGTCGACGAGACGCTTTGGGAACGCCCTCAGCGTGACGGCTCTGAATCATGTGCGAAATCAGGGCTCCGTCCCAGCCCTCCAAGCCTAAAATGCTAAAAGGTGGGCAGGGGGTACTCGATGGTAGGTCAAGCTGGTGACGTGTTTGCACACAGAAAAGGAGGAAAGCCGTGTTACAGGCATACTAAGCTGACCTGCTAAAGCTTGAGAACTGCTGACCTCTCATTTGCGTGGAAAAAAAAAAAAAAGCAGCTGAGAGGCATCTTTGGCTTACTGTCGGATATGAAAGAGAAAGACAGATTCTGCCTGATGGACGCCCCGCTTGTGCCTGAGGGTCTGTTCTGTCTGTAAACTTGGTCGTCGAAAGACACCAGAAGGCACGAATGCAAGCAGTGGCGTTTCAGCGTTTTCTCCCTCGCTTTCTTGGGGCTGCTGGCGGGAGCAGCCCCACCTGAGTACCAACTCCTCATGCTATGCCTATAGAGACACGCAGAAACAGAGCATCGCAGCGAGAGCTCTTCCCCTGAAACAGCAGGGGAGTTCGCGGTGCTCTGTTGAGGGGGCTTCTAAAAATAGAAAGGATCTCAAAAATAAAAAAAATATATATATTTTTTTGTCATCAAAAGAGAGAAAGGAGGCCTCGCAGGGAATAGGAAGTCCTGATGCAAGGCGCTCAGGACATCAGAGGGCAGGCCCCTCTGGGGAAGAGTGGGACAATCCGCATTACACGGATCCCATCTCTCCTCAGTGCCCTCGGGAGACTCCCTCACTAACCTCGCCAGTGCTACGTTCGCCACCGAGCTCTCACGAGGGAAGCACAGCTCCACCCGAGGGTGGGCTGTGTCAAAACATCATCCCTCAAATATAACACAAAAAAAACACTTCTTCACAGATGTAAGAGACCAACATGTGTTGGTGCGCACCGACAACACCTTTGTTGTCTCTTACATCAACCACCAAGGAGGTCTGCGGTCCCGCCCCTTTGTACAAGCTGGCACACCAGATCTTTGTGTGGGCCCGGGAAAGGTCCCTCTCACTAAGAGCCATCTATATTCCCGGGCATCTAAATGTAGGAGCAGACATCCTGTCGAGACAGGGGCAGAGGCCCGGGGAATAGATGCTTCACCCAGAAGTGGTGGAGCAGATTTGGAGAAAATACCACAGGGCAGAGGTGGACCTCTTCGCATCTCGAGAGAACGCGCAATGTCCCCTCTGGTACTCTCTAGTTCATCCAGCTCCTCTGGGACTGGATGCCATGGTAGAGACATGGCCTAGGCTTCCTCTTTATGCCTTTCCCCCGATCGCTCTGCTCCCTGGAGTTCTGGCGAGAGTGCGCCAGGACGAGGTCAGCCTACTGCTTGTAGCACCGTTCTGGCTGGGCCGAGTTTGGTTCTCGGACCTGATATCCCTTCTAGACGGCTCTCCTTGCGAAATACCGATCAGGAGGGATCTTCTCTCACAAGCGGGGGGCACAATACTTCACCCCCATCCGGAGTTGTGGAGTTTGAGAGTGTGGCCCCTGAGGGGGCTCAACTCATAGCCACGAGCCTCTCAACCGAGGTGGTCGAGACCCTTTCCAATCCAGAGCTCTGCAGGCTAGGTTCGCGACTGGGGTCACTCACTCCACCTTGAAGGTTTACGTGGTGGCTATATTAGCCTACCACTCCTCTCTTGGTGGACACACAGTTGGTAAAGAACCCCTGGTCATACTTCCTTCAGGGAGGTGGGTTAAAGCATGTGTGGAGAAAGTCAGAGCAGTTGCTCGTATGTTTTTGGTCCCCCCCAAGAAGGGGCTCCCAGAGACCAAACAGACTTTAAGCCATTGGATTGTGGATGCCATCAGCATGTCATATGAGTCCTCTGCACTCGACAGGTGGTGTGGCGGCCTCGAAGGCCCTACTAGCAGGGGTCTCCATGGCCGATATTTGTGATGCTGCAGGGTGGTCAACCCCCCACACATTTGTCCGATTTTTTGGACTTGATCTTTGAGCTACGAGCTCCTCTGTTCTCTCGTCCTAGATGTGCACAAACACACACTAGGCAGGGATTTAAAAGTCTGGAGGCGTGGGTATCTCGTTTCCAAAGCGCCTCGTCGACGCAGCTCGAGTTCCTGAAAGGGAACGTCCTCAGGTTATGTATATAACCCTGTTTCTTGAAGGAACGAGGTACTGCATCTCGAAACCACACTTTTGGCATCCCCTGCCGGCGCTCTGCTTCATGACAGGAGCTATCTGGCCAGCGTTTTCCACGCGCGTATATGCTTCCTGGCCAGTGACGTCACCCGCCACGACCTCCCAACTCATCAATGGCTGATTTCATACATGATTCAGAGCCGTCACGCTGAGGGTGTTCCCAAAGCGCCTCGTTGACGCAGCGTCTCGTTCCGTCTCGTCTCGTTATATACATAACCTGAGACGTTTCATATAATAATGTTTTGATATGTAACTTTTATTTGGTTTTAGAGCTGTTTAAAGCTGTTGAGTGTATGTTTTGTTCATAAAAAAATCCACATCCAAGGAGCCAACTAAACTTCATTAGAATTCCTAGCCTTTGTCTATAATTAATTTCAGAAATTCCTTTTTTACAAACCAAAGAAAAACATGTTTCCTTATCTTACATTCGTGGTGAACTGAAATTTACTGACAGCATGAATGTCAATATAGTTGGCAAGCAATGAAGTGGGGCCTGTTGAATGGATGATTAACCCTGAATTATTAAAAACTAATTTCCTCATTTGTTTCAGACATTGGCTTCCTTTCACTGTCAGCTAGATTCCAGCGCAGCATTGGAGTCATTTAAAACACACTGAAGTGGAAAGGCATTGAGAAGCCAACTTGACAACAGCCATTTGCCCTTCGCCCATGAAATTTCACACAAAACAGCTTAATGTCAAATTACGCTCACAGCTTTATTTCAGAAGACATTAACGACGAAATGGAACAAAAGTTTAGACCATAATCAAATATAAACAGTCAATTATTCTGTTTGGCAAAACATTTAAATGGATTTATGATGTAAATGGACTTACATTGACAGTTAAATCTTTTTAGTCTGTGTCTTCTGAGAGACAGAGAGTAAAAATTGCATTATGAACAAATGGACAATTTGCTTGGGGCAGAGCATTTTCAGCCAACAAATAAGATGTTTAAGTGCTGTAACTTAAAGCTAAACATGGCTTGTCCTATGAAAAAAAAAAACAAGGATCAGGATGTCAAGTGGACTATACTTTATAAAAATTGGATTGTATGAACTCACAGAGCCATATTGTTTCATAACAGCAGAGTGAAAGCTTTTTGCCGTCTTTGCAACAGAACTCTTATCTAGTTACTCCACCCCAAAATAAAAATTGTTTTATTAATCACTTACCCCAATGTTTTCCCAAACCCTTAAAAGCTTTGTCCATCTTCACAACACAATTTAAGATATTTTGGATGAAAACCAAGAAGCTTTTGCCAAGCAATAACTACTGTTAAGGTTCAGAAAAGTATGAAAGACATTGCTTGAATAGCCATCAGTGGTTCAACCGTAATGTTATGAAGCAATGAAAATACTTTTTGTACAGAATTTATCATTATTTAACGATTTGGCATCGTAAAAGTTATTTACTCGGCAGTCATTGGGACAGTCACAAGCCTCCCTGTTTCATCCAAAATATCTAAAATTGTGTTTAAAAGACAAACAAATATTTTATGGATAAATTTGGGAAAAGTAAAAACAATTTGTGAATTCTAATTCTATCCAGACACAATGTCTCTGTTGATGGTACTGCATTAATAATTTTCTAGTGAAGTATTTGTGAATGTTCACACAGTATTCTTATGGTATCGTCAGTGTTATCGTCGTTATTAGTCACATGTAATTTACAGATCATGTGATGAGTTTAAAAAGTTCTGTCATATCATTTGCAATTATAGAGGCATGCAGGTCACATTCTCAGGGAGGGTCCTGAGATATATCTCACCTCCTGGGTCTGAGATTAATGGAAATGTTAACAAAGTGTGAACCTGGTGAACTTTAATTTAGGCATTTTGCCTACATGTATTTTTTGGTTAAAATAACATTTGGTTCAATTATCCAATTCAAATATTATAGAGTGAATTCAGATAAAGTAGGCCGTTAAAGTTTGATTATACTGTGCACAGTGGGTTTACACTTTCAGAGCATAGCAATTGTCTTGTGTAATTGACATTTTAGACAAACGAAAATGAGTACGCTGTCAGGAAATTCCAATCAGGGATGGAAGAAAGAAAATAGAGAACAGAACCTCAGGCGAGGTTTGAGGTTAAAACTGGAATAAAAAAGAATGAGAGAAGAGAAACTTCTACAATATTACATTTAAAATGTTATTTGTCTTTCTTTTTATTTGTCTTTCTTTTTCTTAATCTATTTGTTGTTGCATGTTAGCCATAGCAGATTTTGCAGATGTTAATTGTAATCAATATTCTGTTTGACTTCATCAATGTAATGTTAATATGACAAGTTATTTCAAGTGTTTTGAATTGTATGCACATATTAACTTATAGCCTAGACTCTATGTTATGGACTTTGTTAGATATTGTGTGTATAATATAAAAATGCATATGAAATATTAATAAATGCATAAATATTTGTTTTTATAATTTTTAATCAAGATGCAGGATCAAATTAAAGATGCCCTACTTTACCTGAAAGACACACAATCTCAAATGTTTATGTCTACTGTCAATACCTAACAAATAATACATTATTGAATTCAAATGCAAATGTTATTGCTGGACTTAAAGTTAACAAAGGTAGAGAGGGAAAAATCTGTATCTCTAAATATACATGTCATGGTAATGTCTTTCTCTTATATATATATATATATATATATATATATATAAACTTTATGTATTATGCATCGATTGCAGTCATTAATTTATTAATATGGTAACACTTCACTTAAAGTCTTTATGTATAATTTATTATAAACATAGTTTTAATTCATTCATTATTCCTTGCAATGCACCTTATAATCATTATTTAATGTAAAACTTAAGTAAAAAAAAAAAGATAGGGACAGAAGCTGCAGCTTTAGTTGTGAGATCAATCAGAATTCACTGACAGGATAGTTGTACCTCTTAACTTCTCTCCACAGACTCTACAGCTTCTTTAAGCCACACACTTTTTCACTGCATGAATAGGAACAAATTTCATTTACCATCTATTGTGCGAAAAAGATGAGCCATAAGCTTACTTTGTCGTCTGATATGCCTTTAAACTTGGTAGAAATACAAACCCCTAGAGAACAGTTTCATGCCATTCTGCTTGGTTAGTAAGTCTTATATGTAATTGCTTTTTATTTGTGTAACACATGAGGTAAAAAAAGGCCAGCAGCAGAGACTTGACAATTTAAAAAATATCATTGTAGATTCGCTACTGTCAGTTTTCTTTTTACATTTTTAAAGAAAGTGAAACAAAGGCGGTTTAAACAAAGCTTAAAGATCAGTTAGATACTCTACTTTACATACAGTGTATATATACTGTAAACTTGAGTCTGCTTCAAACTAAAAACTGACTCAACATCCCTGGAAAGTGGTGCTTGGGCCCACAACATACCGACTATCAAAAAAACTATGCAAGTATGTCAACTTATTCTGCTAACCCTAAATCTACCCTAACAGTCTCTGAGAGTTAGTAGACATGTAGTTCTGAATTAACAAAAATTAGTTGACATGTAGTTACAAAGTTACTTATAGTTAGTGGAAAATGTCTAAATGGACTATCGAAATAAAGAGTAACTGCATTTAATGCTGAGTTTTTACAGAGTGAAAGTTTTGAAGAAAGTAAAAAGCAAAGAGGTTTAAACAAAGCTAAAAGATCAGTTAGATACTGTACTTCATGTACGGTATATACACTGTAAACTTGAGTCTCCATTCAAACTAAAAACTGACTCAACATTGATGAAATTACAACATTGCTCATCATTAGAATTTAGTGCTAAGTTTTCACAGAGTGAAAGTAAGTGTGTTTTAAAGACATGAAAAGCCCAATGATTTTGGTTAACAATTTATTGTAATACTTTGTCCGTTGTTTATTTCTCTACTCGCTTCTTTTAATATGCAAACCTTTTTTTAATCAATCAATCACTTTTATCTATATAGTACTTTTAAAAATACAGATTGTAGAAAAGCACTGAACATTAAGAAGGAGAATGGAGTGATGGTAATGTATAATGACGAGAATTAAACTATTTATTTATCAAATGCAGAGACGATCTCTTTAGTCAAGACGATAAAAAATCACTAGAAATCAGGTGTCCCCAACTAAGCAAGCCAGAGGCGACAGCATTAAGGAACCAAAACGCCATCCATGAGAGGATGGGGAAAAAAACCTTGGGAGAACCAAGCTTAGTTGAGGCCAGTTCTCCTCTGGCCGGACACCCAGCACCTAATTTCCAGTTAAATTTATGCACATAAACTTTTAGACTTACTTTAGACAGGAAAGTGGGGGAGACAAATTAATAAATAAAAAACAGATGCAAAAATATACATTTTAGATTTATGCATTTAGCAAACTCTTATCAGTTGATGATTACAATAAGCAAGTCATTGTAAAGAGACAAAAAGACACAGAAAGTACACAGCAAAATATGTATAATTTGGTCAATTTTCAGCATTTACTGCTTGCCATGCATTTGCATTTTTACAGTCAGCCTTTAAAAAAATAAGCAAATAAAACACATTTATTAAAATATTGATTGTTAAATCATTGGTTTAGGTAGACACTTCAAACGTAATGATGTTTCACATGTGAATAAATACAGGTGCAGTATGTAACCACAACAAACATTTGTGTTGCTAAAACCTGAAAGCAAAGTCATACTTTAACGCTAATGCATTAGGTTGTGCTATGGTTTGTGCTGCATCATCTGTTATTCAGCACCGACTGCAGATAAATAATCCAACTATAAAAAGTGCTGTATTCAATTACCCACCTCCCTAAAGCTAATGCATTAACAAACAAACGGCACAATTAATTAGAAATAATGGAGCAAAATAAAAATGGATTTATTGAATGTACACAGCAAACTGGAAAATGACAACTAATTTGCATTTAATGCACATACTTGTTTTTTGTTTTGTTTTTTTACGTTGTTACAGATTGCACCATTATGTTCTTATGTTGTTGTTTTTGTTTTTTTGTTTTTTTTGTAAATTCTGTTCTATATTTTGTTTCAGTAAACATACATGTTAAATATTGTTTACCCTTTCAGTTGAATCACTTAGACATAGAGTCTGTTGGCAGAGAATCTACAAACAAACACAGTTCCTGTCCGAGTTCAAGCTCTCTCGTCGTTGCAGCATCTTCAACTGGGCAGCTGTCAACAGACACGCGAGACTGGCAGCCTTTTTAAAGGCTCAAAGAGCACCAGTCTTTTGCTCGCCAGCGAGAGACCTTGACCACTGAGTGCACGCGGTGCCGCGAGAGGTCTCCCCTGGGCAACCAGGCGTCAAAAAAAGAGCAATTTCCTCATGGTTTCATAGCCATTCTCCGGGATGTCTATGTGACCGTGCACTTCTGTGTGCGGGAGTTTCCTCTCCTCTTTAGACGGGCACGAGCACTGTCTTGCGTAAAAAAAAAAGGGCTCGCTGAGGCAGTGCTTGTGGAGGACTCATGCGTTCATTGTGAGCGCATGACCATCGCTACACTGCGTTCGCGCCTCTCGTTTACGAGATGGGTCCCCTCGCGTCTGCGATACGTGTCAATCCCCCAGGTCGAGCATGCTGTGGCGGACCCACGCAGCACCGCCGCCTGGCTTGCCTCCCTGCATGCGATGGCCACACTAAAAGGGTACCAGGCCAAAGAACTCAAACTTCTGCATGAGGGTGGGTCTGATCAAGGGGCCATGCAGGAACTCCGTGCCGCGACCAAGTTTACCGCACATGCCCTTGGTCAGGTGATGTCCATGGTAGTGGCTCAGGAGTGACACTTCTGGCTCAACCTTGCTGAGATGGCTGACGTTGACAAATATGCTTCTTGACGCGCCCATCTCGCAGATTGGCCTCTTCGGTGATAGTGTAGAGGATTTTGCCCAGAAGTTCTCAGCAGTTCAGCAGCAGTCTGAGGCCATAAGTCACATCTTATCGCGCAGGGAGTATGCCAAGCCCCTAGCGCCCTGCCTCAGACCGCTAATTGCCAAGAGCATCCCCCCACAGCACCTAGTCAACTCTCACTTCACCGTGCCCAGAAAAAAAAATGGGTGGGAGTGGTGGGTTGAGACCCGTCCTGGATTTCTGTGCCCTGAATCGGTTCCTTTTCAGGCTGCCATTCAGAATGCTCACGCCATGCTGACATGTCTGAGCTCAAGTAAATTCAGAGGCTCCTGGGGCATATGGCACACACAGCCGCAGTAACACAACTGGGGCTGCTTCACATGAGACCGCTTCAGCTTTGGTTACACGATTGGGTCCCAAGATGGGCATGGCACCGTGGCACACTTCGGATTGGCGTTTTTCCTTAGTGTCGCTGACTTTTCAGCCTGTAGACAGACCTTGCTTTCTACGGGCCAGAGTGCCCATTAGTCAAGTGTCCAGGCATGTTGTAGTGCACACGGATACCTCCTCCATGGGTTGGGGTGCTGTATGCAACAGGCAAACCAGCCTCGTTAGCGTGCTTCTGGCCCTGCGTCGCTTTCGAACGATGCTGCTCCACAAGCCCGTGCTGGTCCGGATGGACAACACTGCAGCCGTAGCGTACACCAACCATCAAGGTGGTCTATGCTCCCGCCGCATGACACAACTCGCCCATCATCTGTCCTTTGGAGTCAGATGCAGCTGAAATTTCTGTGTGCTGTTCATGTTCCAGGGATAGTTCAAGAATCCCTGGAGAATGGTGACTCCACTCCCAGGTAGTCCAGCTGATCGGGAGCCACTTCGGCGGGGCAGGGACAGACCTCTTTCACTCCCCCGAGTCCTCCCACTGTCGCCGTTTTTACTCCCTCACCAACGCACCCTAACCGGCCTGCGGCAAGCTCCTTTTGAGCCCTTGGAGTCAGTCGAGTTGAAATACCTGTCATTAAAGACAGCACTCCTGATTGCTCTGGCCTCTAACAAGAGGGTCGGGGACCTTCAGGCCTTCTCTGTCAATGAAGAGTGCCTAGAGTTTGGGCCGGCAGATTCTCACATAACACTGAAACCTCGTCCTGGCTACGTGCCTAAGATTCCTACCACACCTTTTCGAAGTCAGGTAGTGAACCTGCAAGCTCTGCCCCAGAAGAGGCAGACCAGGCCTTTAAGTTGCTGTGTCCTGTACACGCCTTGCGCCTCTACACTGACTGCACGTGGAGCTTCAGATGCTCCGAGCAGCTCTTTGTCTGCTTTGGAGATCAGCAGAAAGGGAATGCTGTCTCCAAACAAAGGCTGGCCCATTGGGTGGTGGATGCTATCTCCCTGTCTTATTTATACCAGGGAGAGCCGTGCCC
Source organism: Enteromius unitaeniatus (assembly GCA_032359435.1). Lineage (NCBI taxonomy): Eukaryota > Metazoa > Chordata > Actinopteri > Cypriniformes > Cyprinidae > Enteromius > Enteromius unitaeniatus. The sequence goes on from JAUMHI010000022.1 coordinate 762,552, forward strand.
CTTAGGTCTGAGAGCTCACTCAACAAAGAGTGTAGCCTCCACCTCTGCGTTGGTGCACGGTGCCTCATTAGCATTAGCATATCGATATAGTGCATTCCTTTCAAATTCCATGTTAAAACATTTAGTTTTTCATGTCTCCACCCTCCCCCAACCCATGCTTCAACTTTTTAATAATGGAAAAAAGATATAACTTGGCATCCCAACGGGGACCATAAATTTGCCCCCCAGGGCATTGGGAAGGTTACGTGCAGACTCTCCTGCTGACACGCTTGCTTGCCTGTCAGCACTGGTGTCTCCGCGTAACACGGCCTCAGGATCTTGGCCTCTTCCATGGGTCTGTTCCCATATGTAACGTTGCAGTAATTCGCCTGAAAGGGTAACGTCTAGGTTATGAACGTAACCCACGTTCCCTGAAGGAGGGAACAGAGACGTTACATCTTTCTGCCAGGACCCTGGGTCGCGTTGACACCGTCTCGGCTCCTCAGTGAAAACGTTTTTTAAGCACATGGTTTACTGTACGTAATGACTTTGCATTCTAACAAGGCAGTCAGTCTGACATCTCACTAAACTTCTGTTTATGCTATAATATAATTTCCACTGGTAAGAGAGTAAATGTCAGCCATAGCTTACTTTCTTCAAATAAATCTGAAAACATGCTGTTGAGAAGATGTTGGAAGCATGCAGCTTTTTTATGCCTGCCATAGGCATCACATTGACCTAAATTATGAAGTCAATCTGTAACTGTTAAGGATGTCATATTCGTACAGCAGCCCGTCCGGGCTACATGTACAAGTGAGTAATTACTGTTTGCCCTATGGAGAGACTAAAGCATGTGCTTTTTTAACATCTTGAATGCTGATAAAAGGATGTTTTTATTCTTGGGCAAAACCCCACTGCTCATCCTGATCCCTGACCCAGTTCTGTTGCAACCAATCAGCACACAGACTCATCATAAATAACTAAAAAATAAAAAATAAACTGTGACTGAAAGTTTTTTTTCTGTGATATATTTATTTGTAATAATTTTCAAAAAAACTAAAATAAAGCTATTCTGCTGTAAGAGGAAGGGTTTGGTTGCAGAATAAATCAATTCCAAAGCAAGTCATCATTCCAAAATAACAACTGAACCTGTCTTAATGTTTATAATTGTATGAGATGTATGAGAGAGCTGATGAGAGAACGATTGTGACCTCCTTTAGCTGAAGCACAACAGCGGCCCATGTGTTGAAGACAAGATCTGTGCTGTCTGAAGAAAATGTGGACACACTCATCTTTCTGTACTTAAAAAAAAAAATCGTAAAAATCTATTGAAACAAAGTTCCATTTAAAATATTTTTTTTTTCTTTCTATTAGTTTATACTTTAACTACTACAATATTACATTTCATTTTTTATAAGTTACACCCCTATATTGTGTACACATTTATATTTATATAATTTATATTATATATAACTAAATGTAATATAAACACAGGATCTTGCAAAATCACAGGTCAATAATTTAATCACCCTGTGATTTTGCAAATTATCTTGCTTATCAATCATGGAGGGGTCTACAACTGTGAGAGACAGAATCTAAAAAGAAAGATCCGAAAATCACAAAAAAAAATGTTTTAACAATTTATTTTGGAATTACTGTGTCAAATAAGTATTTGATCACTTGAGTCAAAAGATGTTAATATTTGCTACAGAAGCCTTTGTTTGGACAGTCGTCCTGTCCCCTGTGCAGAAAAACACCCCCAGAGCAGGATGCTTCCAGCCCCATGCTTCACTGTAGGTATGGTATTATTATTATTATCATTATTATGACACTCATCATTCTTCTTCCTCCAAACACGGTGAATGTTAAGACCAAAAAGTTTGAAACTTTGGAAAGAAACTTTGGTCTCATTTGATCACAGGAAATGCAGCTATGCTGAAAATGACTCCTCCATGATTTCTAAGTAAGAGAACTTGCAAAATTACAGGGTGATCAAATAATTATTGACCTCACTGTATATACAGTATATATATATACGTGTGTGTTTATAATAGATATACATAGTACACACAAATGTATTATGTAACTTCCAAAACTTTTATTTTGGATGTGTTGCTTAATTGTTTGACTGCACTAGTTATTTAGTACTTGACTGAATATTGTATTAGCCTTCTTGTGACATTTTCCAAGGAGGATGTTTGAAACAAATGATCAATTTGGGGTTTCATAACACTTCATGTAAGTCATAAATGTCAAAACCCTGCTATTTAGTGCTAAGCATTTATGAGCTGTTCTCTAACACAAGGGTTAAGCTGTATAATTCCACTATGATCAGGAATAAAGGATTTGCTGCATACAGTACGCCATTTGTGGTTAATTTCACCTGCATTTCCTTTTTCCTTTTTTCTTTGACATCACCTCTTTAAATATTTATAAAGTCACGGAAATCTGCATAAAGTCTAAACCTGCTGATTACACTTATTACAGCAGATGCTGACCTATATTAGCCCACAGGGCCCACACACACACCCAGAGGTAACACAAGTTGCCACTTTCAACACCAATGTGTTCGAGGAAACACGTGCATATTGCATATTGTACTCTACCATAGTGTTTAGTCAGGTAGTTTTTTAAATGCTTTTTAAAGAAGTGTTAAATGCATTTAGTTAATCAAAAAATAATCTTTATATGATCCAACAGAGAGGATTTGAATATGCTGACTTAATACCAAATGCCTCTTATCACTCCAAACATTTTAAAACAAAAGATTACACATTTAGATTAGTGTAACATCCGTGGGTCAATGTTTCATGTTCTGTCATGTTTTGTTTGTGATCCTCATGTGCTCTGTGTGTCCACGTG
>JAUMHI010000022.1:775653-790332 GCA_032359435.1 Enteromius unitaeniatus
TGAACGGTGAGTAAACGGTGACAGAATTACAAGAACTATCCCATTAAGACAGAATTAGCAGAACAATTTTCTTAGAAGACAGTGACAGACCAGTGCTTCACAAAAGCAGAAGTATGTAATACTCACCTCCACCAGCAGGACAGCTTTCTGCAAGGAAGCAGTACATAGGGTTTTATGTCAATTCTGACAAATGTGCCTTATTAACTAATTTATAAAATATGAGATAGTGTTCATTCTTACGTGAATCATACTGCTCAACCATAACTGGAACTAGACCACACTTTCCAGCAATATATACCTGGCCACCATCAACTGCAATGGCATCTGCTTCTTTGCGCTTTTAATGTGAAGGAGAAAATCAAACACAATATTAAACTACAGGTGGACAGTGCATAAAGATGATTGACATCAACCTCAGAACTCCATTTGACCCAACGATACCATGATTTTTTTGATGCAGTCTTCCACAGATTTTTCCGTCTTGCATGCCATTTGAGGAACCAGAGCATTTATTTTGTCACACTTCTCTTTCTCTGCATGGCTAATGGTACACCAATCAATCGTACGCACTTGAGGCGGGGCTGGCGGGTTTCCAGCTGATAACAAATTATACATACAATGTGTTTTAAATCCAATTATGTTTTCAATCAAGTACATGTGAAGAACATTATCATACATATTAAGTACTTAACATCTGGCCTCTGCTAGTCAGACATAATGCTAAAGCATTTTCTCAGTTTCAGTGAATATACAGTATGCAGTCAGAATCATAAAGTTCACACAAAAAGGCTAAATAGTGTACATGTATTTTTAGCTACAAATGCTAAATAAGTGAAATAAATATTTAATACATGATTATTTGTAGCTTAATTGTTCTAATACTTTTCAGGGACACTGTATATATTTAAAAGCATTTTAGCATAATTGTGTGTCACCTCTAAGGGCACGCATGGCCTCAAAGTAATCTTCTTTCAGGTAGAGGAAGGTGTCTGTGCCCTTAGGGAGTTCCACCAGTTCAGTTGTAGCGTCTGAGAAAAGCAGGTCTTTAGCCCCAGAAGCATCAGAGGAGACAATATCTGAATGCTGTCGAACACACAACAGTTGAATATTCAAAGCTGACCTTCAATGTCTCCTGAATGTATTGCATTGAATGGTTAAATATCTAGGTTTATATCAACAATACCCCATTAAAATAATGACAGGATCTTTCTCCAGTAGTAATGTAGTCAAATAAAATGAAAAGTTACTGACGCAACATTCATTTGAGCTGGCATACCGGAATCTGTTTAAGGACTTTAAAAATCTGCTGTGAATCGGCATCCTTGCGGGACATAACAGCTCGGTGAGGCTCTTTGGCCAAGTAGCACTTCTCGTAGTCCTCAACACTTTTCCTGGTGCCATCCATGCACAACAACTGGTAGTTCTGCCTCTCAGCCTCTTAAGGATTAGGATTGGACAAGAAGTTTGTAAATCAGCAGCCATGGAATCATAACCTCCTGCCACAACTCAATGTATTTAACAGTTTTAACCTCTTAAGACCCGAGAAAAAAGTTTTAGGAAAAAATGTTTTTAGGAATTGTTTTTCATGCATTTACATTGTTTAGAGCAGTGCTTCCCAAACCTGTCCTGTAGGACCCCCTGCCCTGCACATTTTGTATGTCTCCCTAATCAAACACACCAAAGTTTTTGCAGTCTCTACTAATGAGCTGATAAAAGGTGTGTTAGATGAAGGAGACATACAAAATATTTTGACACGCCTCTATGGTGTCACGTGGAAGTTGGGGACAGTTACTCTGGACTGGCAGACCGGGGTGGTGGTCCCTCTTTTTAAAAAGGGGGATCGGAGGGTGTGTTCCAACTATAGGGGGATCACACTCCTCAGCCTCCCCGGGAAAGTCTATGCCAGGGTACTGGAGAGGAGAATTCTAGAGAAGCTCTCGATTTACCGCTCGTTCTACATTCCTACTCTCACTTATGTTCATGAGCTTTGGGTTATGACCGAAAGAACAAGATCATTTTGTTTGGTCACTCGGGAGGAGGTCAGAGTAGATCCACATCGAGAGAAGCCAGCTGAGGTGGCTCAGGCATCTGTCCTGGATGCCTCCTGGACCCCTCCCTGGGGAGGTGTTCCGGGCATGTCCCACCGGGAGGAGGCCCCAGGGACGAACTAGGACATGCTAGAGGGACTATGTCTCTCGGCTGGCCTGGGAACGCCTCGGTGTTCCCCCAGAAGAGCTGGAGGAAGTATCTGGAGAGAGGGAAGTCTGGGCGTCCCTGCTTAGACTGCTGCCCCCGCGACCCGGTCCCGGATAAGTGGAAGAAGATGAATAGATGGATGGACTTGATTATACCATTTTTCTTTTTGCAAAATGGTCATAAATTATATACAATATATCTATAAACGGAATCTAATTAATGTCAGGATTAATTGACCAGATTTTCATAATAATAATAATTAATAGAATATTGAAATACAATTTCTTTCCCCTATTCATTTGTCTCCCAAAATGCTTAATAAACTTGCTTTTAATCCTGACGTGATTTTGATTTAAAACCCCATAACATTTTCCTGAAATGTTGATTTACAACACAATTGAAAAATTCGACTGATTTAAATAAAAAATACAAAATATTATATTATTTCCACAAGAGTGTCGTTAAATTAATTTCAGACATTTTTGAAGACCAAGAAGAGGAAGTGTTCATGGGGAAACATCCAGTCATTTGGTATCTCGGTAAAGCCCTGAATATTTCTTTGACAGGACTTCCAGACAAACTGTGGCATGTGTAGTCTCAGAGAAATTCACTAAAATATAATGTCCTCATATGAGGATGCAGGGTCTTAAAAGGTTAAGACAGTCCATTATATTTCATATTTTGGCAAAAGCTACTCACCTGGGATGGAATTGTGACAAACAAAAGCAACCTGTCCTTTACCACTTTTCAAGCACCTGCAAAGAATGCATGAGTTTTATTGTTGTTCATAAGTAGCAATGAAATATGAGAGTGTGTTAATATGAATCGTACTGTAAGGCATCACTGTTGTGTTTTCCGTCTGCTGGGCAGCTGCAGTCACCCTGGCAAGCTTGGCACAGGGTTGGGTACCGATCTTTGGATATTCCAGGAATGCAGCTGCTTGAAAAGAACTGTGACACAGCTGGAGAACCCAAAAACACACAACAAACGAAAACCTGTTCATGTACTGTGAAACCTATTATTGTCATCACATGGCTACTCATCAAAAAATAATCCTCATCCTAACTTTGTATTACTAGCACTTCTTGTTTTTATTGTCTCTTTACACTCTCAGAAATAAAGGTATAAAAGCTGTCACTGGGGTGGTATCTTTTCGAAAGGTACACTTATATTCCTATTAGGTTCTAATATGTACCTTTAAAGGTAACAAAATGCACTCTTCAGTTACAAACTTGTCTCTTGTACCTCCAGTGACAGTTTATGTACCTTATTTCTGAGAGTGTATGATGAATCGCTTGTTGAGATGAGTCCTCAATCATAATATTTTGCTTAATACCAGTTTGCAACATCAAACAGCATATCAGACTAAGATAAAACCTTGCACATATAAGTTTAAAATGGTTGTGTCTGCTCTTATATTAAAAGTAAGTATGAAAAGTTGCATGGAGTGACGGTCAGTTTTAGGAAATATCAGTATCAATATTTTAAAGAGCCATGTGCTAATAATTTTTCTCAATAATAATCTAGCCATGCTTACCCTTCTCAAGAGGCATGTCATCAGGACCATCCCAGGTTATCTTACTTTTTGAAACCAGTCTTCCAATGGGCATACTCCAGCCTCCAGGCCTTTGGAAACAACTGTGGCACGAACTCTTTCCTTTGAGATCATTGATGGTAAAGTCAGTGTCCTTCTTGACCACAGCCACAGCACGACACGATGCTTGATAAAAAGGAAAGTGAAGTGAATCAAAAACCTCTCTTGTCTGACACCATTGACTCATAAATAAAAAGATATTTAGAGACAATTTAATAATATGGCAAATGGCAATGCATCTTCTGATATGTTATTAAAAGAAAAAAATGTAAAAAAAAAAAAAAAAAAAACATTACATGCTAATTTAGTTATAGCACAAAATCGAAATGGAGGCTTAATCATCTGAACTGCTCACTTCATTTTAATGTCCGATTCTTGCCACCATTACTTTTACCTCAGTAAACTCATGAAATTAAGGTATTGGGTAGAATTATGGATGTAGAATATGATCTTGTAGAATGTGCTTTTATGTAAATATGTAAATAATAGGCATGCCAATAAGCAACTAGTTAATAGTAAGAATTGGTTACCAATAATTCAATTTCCATTCAATTCCATTTAATTGTCATATTTGCAGTAAATATCTGCACTCTCAGAAATAAAGGTACAAAAGTGGCCACTGGGACGATTTCTTTTCAAAAGGCAGATTTTGAACCTTAGATACTGCCCCAGTGACAGATTTTTGTACCTTTATTTCTGAGAGTGTGGTTACATTGATTGATACCAATTATTTGTTTTATAGGTTATGATTAATAATGTAAATGTTTGAAGTCTGCATCTTTTTGAATGTATTCTTTTAATCAACATAACAATAAAATAATTTGAAAAAAATTACTGAATTCTTTTCCATATTTCTCTGCTATGACAGGACGAAGGTCATATGGAAGTAGGCCAGCTTGGTAAATATGTTCTCCATCTACAGTTATAGCATCTGCATCGCCATCCTGTGAATCATAGACAACTTAATACTTCAACTAAGCAAAACAGTGCGCATGAGGTAAAATAATAAGCATATTTTAATACCTTGATGCTTGTCAGGCATTCAGTTAAAGAAGCCTTGACAACACACTCCAGCTCTGGTGATTTGGTGACAAGGTGTTGGCATTTCGACAGCTCACTCTGTGACTTCACACACCATTTGACTTTCTGAGCACTGGCTGAGGGCAGTGCCACAACTGCAAAGAAAGCAACACAGTAATAATTAATAGTCCACTCAAGCACAATGATTAAATAAGAACAGAAATTTCAAAAATATCAAACATAGCAATTACCAAGGCACCCCAGCAATGAGACGAGCAGGATGTTCATGTTAGGCCTTTACCAGGGATTTTTGGCAGGTGGAGACAAGGGAGAAAAAGCTTTTTATAGGAGCTCTGGAAGCACTAGTGGGTTGGGTCAAATCATCCTCATCATCATTTGCTCAGGATTTCTCAATATCTGATTGTGCAGGCAACGTGCCAGTTCACATTTTGCAGAAGGAGCTGTTTTCTATCACGGAAATTCCATCTTGAAAGTTAATGATAAATTCAAACGTTTATTAACATTTATTAGCTTACCTTTTATGTATAAATTAATAGTAGAAAGTATAATTATACTGTACTTGCCCCTAGAAAATTTGGTAACACTTTAGATTAGGAAACATCATTAGTCGCTTATTAGCATGCATATTATATTGGCTATTTACTAGTACTTATAAAGCACTTATTAATTCCTTATTCTGCATGCCTTAACTCTATCCAATACCTAAACAGAACTAGTACAACCAACTACCCTACTTACTATCAATAAGCAACAATTATATAGATTTTTTTTATGCAACTGGTATTCAGTTAAGATAAAGTTTCTGTGATAATTAGTCTTGATCTGTGTGTTTGTGTTTGTGTGTGTGTGTGTGTGTGGATTAACTGCAAGCCAGTCTACATTCAAATTCCTTACATGCTCCTTTAGCATGATTGAATCATTTTGTGTTGGATGGCTGTATTCGTAAAGACATTTGCTCAGAGTAAACAGTGTTGTCTCTGTTCGGAGACCGTTGTGTTTGTGCGCTTGGCAATCAGTGGACTGGCTCGTATTTGACTTGTGTACATTGTAAATATTACTCAAGAGCGTAAAGTACAAAGTGATGCAGGTTCAGTGAAGTAATAAAAAAGCCTTTTTTGGATATGTCAAAAGTGGGATGACGTCTAGATTAAACATTGGAGTTACTAGTATCTGCGACTAAATCACAAAAATCTCACCAGTGTTTGACTGGCGTTGTGAAACTCTGGCATGTTCATTGTGGGGGGGCTGGGTAAGAATAGGGACCAATATAGGGACCAATGCTCACTATTAACAAGTTGCTAGTTAAGTTGTGATTAAGTTGTTATAGTTGCTGTCAACATGCATTGACAAAAATTAAAATACTGTCATTAATTACTCACCCTCATGCCGTTTCAAACCCATAAGACCTTCATATATCTTCAGAACACAAATTAAGACATTTTTGATGAGCCATTCGTCCCTCCATAGACAACAATACAACTGAAATGATCTCAAATCCAGAAACATGGTAAAAACAGTCCTTTTGACATCAGTGGATCAACTTAAGTTTTCAATTTAAGCATTTTCACTGTATTTTATTGTTAAAATCACTGCAATTTTTCTCCAGTGTTGAGAAATCTTAGCAAAATCTATATGGGAAAACGCTTAATAACACTGCTTGACACAGTCATGAGGGTCTGCAGTGTCCTCCATGTTTTTATTTTTTTTTCTGCATGTTTATTGCAACATTCATACATTTCTTTTAATATATTAATAAGCAGAGAAGCTGTTTTTATATATTATCATAATTTGAAATATATTTAAAATATTACTTTACAATGGCTTTTTTTCTGCATTACTATAGAGAACTATATTAAAAAATAACTCAAAGTGTCAATCCATTTTCTTGTCTATCTGTCTATGTCATGAACTCTGACCTCGGACACTCTGCTATCTGAATGAGATAACAGGTGGGCTTCAAACAGACGCTTCATGATACATTGTCCACTGCATGAGGAGATCATCTATCACAATCATATATGGCAGATCAAATATCACATTTGGCTGAAAAAGGACTAAAAGCATCTGCATATCCTTCTCTTCTCTCCATTGTAAAATGTAGGAAACTGGCATTGTAGAAGTTTTATTTAAGTTTAATATAAATATTTCTGGAATCATCTGACATTGATGTTGAACTTTGTGCAGGAAAACTAATTCTGCAACAGTGGAAACTGTGGAGGACTGAATTATTGGGATATTTGTGATTCGTGCAGGTTGCAGCATGTTAACTGGTTTCTGCGAATCAACAGAGGAGACTGAAGTCCAGCTCCTTTATGTAACCACCTCAATAGCCTGAATAGCCAATAATACTGAAGCTTTTTCTAGGATCTGATCATATATAGTGCAGTGACACTAATACCAGACACAGAGCGATCTATGCTGACTAATTAATAAGTGTGACATCTCTCTGTTTTAATTATACATTACTAAGTATTAGTAGAGCTGGCAGTTGTCCTATGTCCAAATCCTGTGGTTCACTGACTATTTGGCCAGCTGTGCCAAAAGTTTAAAGGTAGTCCTATGTAAGCACTGAAGAGCACTGCGAAAAATAATAATAAAATAAACTATTTAAAAATGTAAGCAAACCTAGAGATAGACATTTAAAAAGTTGTCCAATGCAAGTTTAATTTAAAAAACATTCATAGGTGGCTGGTTCGTTTAAAACGTCATATGCATAACCAAAGATTCCTGTTCACCTGCCAATTAAACATGAATCTGTGGATTAGCGCTCAGATTTGTTGCATACTTTAGATCTTATTCATAGTTTATTTGCTGGGGAACATTTTATGTTTATTCAAAGCAAGAACAGCTTTTTGGTTTGTCATAGGGGTTGGGTAAGAATTGGGTTGAGATGTCTAGTAAACGACACTGCGTTCTTGACATGATTTAAGAAAAGAGTGTGAGTGAGGTTGGCTGGGTCACTAGAAAATTGTTTCCACCTTTTTCCTCAATGCGAAAGTAAACCTATGGGTGAGGCTTCTGGTTCATTAGACTTTACAGATAAATAATGAGGAGAATAAAACTCTTTACACTACAAACCAGTGTGTTCGTAATTAAGATAATACATTAAAATAACATGATAATTCACACAAATTATCAATAGGCTATCAAACAGAAAAGTATGCATTGCATGCATTATGACAACAATTTGCTTCTGTCTCTTTTTAAGCTTCAATTTGCACCTAGTTGGTGGGTTATGTTATATATAAACCTCATGCAAAAATGACTCTTTTTGCAGGGAAGTTATGTCAGTTCTAAAATAATTTGGAAATAGTACAATAATAATTTATAGTAATGTTAAATTGTAAACAGTCTAAGATTTGGACCAACAGTGCTAGATTTATTTTAGTCTATTGATTAGTAGTGAATGGCGCTTATTACAGTTAGTGGTTTTCTAGATAGAAATCACAACCCAAATAGTCAAAAACATCATAGTAGACACATTTCTGTGATCTTTGGCTGGAAAACTGGGTTATCAGCACATGAGTGGTGGGAGTGCAACTGGTGCTGTCTGCATTGTATGTTTCAGAAAGATATTAGAACTTAAAAATTAACACCACAAATGAAAAAAACATTCCTGACAAGATAAAACAGTCTTTTGCGCTTTTAAATTTTGGTAAAGTAAATGTTACATAAAATGCAACTAGGCCATGTTTTAAGTTCAGTGATGACACAGAAAGCTAATCTTAATCAAAGAAAGCTAATCTTAATCTTTACCAAAGTGAATGTATGAAAAACATATATATATATTGTTTACAAAAAAGTATAGAAATTAGATTTTTTTTTTCAGAAATTATAAAAAAAAAAACTATGTCTCATGCAGACAATACAGAAATAAAAAGGAGTAGCAGCCTATTACATCTACATAATTACAAACTGTAACATTATTTTTATGTAAGTGTAATGTCTGTGGGATCAGTGAAGAAGATGTGCGCTAAGTCTTTAGAGAGAGCAAAAGAAAGGCCCCAGGTCCAGATGGTGTCACACCAGTCTGTCTGAAAACCTGTGCTGACAAGCTGGCCCACATCTTCAACATATTACTGGAGCTGTGCAAAGTCCCTCTCTGCTTCACATAGTTTGGCAATGTCCTCTCCCCACTGCTCTTCTCCATGTACACCAACAAATGCACCTCTAAGGATCCCTCTATCAAGCTCCTGAAGGTTGCAGACAACAGTCATTGGCTTCATTCAGGACCACAACAAGTCTGCTTACAGACAGGAGGTTAAAGAGCTGGCTTGTAATAACCTTGAGCTCAAACACGCTCAAAACAGTGGAGATGATCGCAGACTTCAGGAGAAGCCCCCTTGCTCCATTCCCACTGAACCTGGTGAAGAAAAGAGACCAGCGGGCATGTAGGAGCTCAGCTACGAAATCAGAAATCAGAAGACTACAGAGGACAGAGACGTGGGCTAATTTCTGAGCAGTGTGGTGAGGTGCAGACTTTTTGACATAATGACATACTTTTTGCAGACGAAGAAGAAACTTGATGTCGCTCATTAGGTGGAAAGACAGATGAATCTTTGAGAGCCTCTTCAGTGCACTCCTGCTTGGCATTCTTACCGCTGGGCATAGTGTATGGACTGGTGCTGAAGTGACAGATGGGGTGGCGGGTTGAGGAGAAACATCAGGTAGGTACAGTACAGATAAAGTAGGTAGACCGTGAGGTGTTGAGAGATGTGGATAGCTTTTAACCCACAGCATCGTCATAAAAAAACATTTGCTGCCAGATGTTGACATTGAGCCTTTGTCTGATTGTGGTAAGATTTCTTTTCATTCCAGCTACTGGTAGCTGCTAGAGTGTGGAACCACAACACATAATCTCTTATGTTGGAGAAGCCTTGACTATTTGACCTATAACTTCCTTAAAGTGAATGACGATTATGGTGAGCGAGCTGGTGTTGGGGCTATTGGCTTCCCAGATGGATCATGCCCACTGCAAAGTGTGTCCAGACAAGAGATATAATATACGCAATCTTGGTCATCTTTTCATCCCTTTTTTTACCCAGTCTGTGCTGGCACAATCTGTTAGTAAACCTGGCCCATAGATTTAACAATAAATCTGAGGTATATTTTTACCAAAAGCTACAGAAAAAAGAAGCAAATGGACTCCTGGCAGCAAAACACAGTATTGCAGTTATCTTTTTATATAAATATGTTGAATTTTGCTGTAAAATCATACCAAGCTGTTTCAGGAGCGTCTCACTGATCTTCAGAGGGAACATATCTTGTCCTTGAAACATCCTGTGGAACTGTTTTATGTTTCCTTTTCCCCTTGGTGTCATGTCTTCCGTACATCATATTTAACATTTGCTCCAGGCAAAGTCTGACTTCTTGACTTTGCCAATCAACTTCAATCATGAGAGCAACTAAAGCTGATGAAATACTTTACAACCAAACCACATTGATATTCAGTGACCGATATTTTTAAATACCTAAATATTTATGTTTGTTTCCAGGCCTGGATACCACAATTTATAACTTTTAAAGTAATGATGCAAGAGCACAAAATATTACAGGGATATCAAGACAAATATCAAAACATTATTACAATTTAAATATTAGAATATGTAATTTCTGTGAGGATTTTCTGCATATGGTTGTAAAAACCACAGATCTCTACAGCTGCATTCTCTCTCATTTACCATATGAAGCTTTATTTAGCACGAATGACAAACTAAATATTTATGATAAACTAAATATCCTGTGAAAAGATCCCAAACAAATAGATATTGCAGAAATAGATATTCATGTGAATAACTAGGTTTTACCATTAAGGTGCATGACTTGGGCTATCAGCTGCCTAAAAGAATACTTTTGAGTATTTGTCTGCCCCCCAGTGGTAACGTTCTTGTGCTCAGATGATTTATAATATTGGCGCACTACTAAGCTAAACCCAATAATGTCACTTTGAGTCACTTGAGATTCTGTAAAAATAAAAAGTTCTCCTTAATGCACAACCAGATCCTTCTGCTGTGGCATGAGCTGTTCAATTTAAAGGATTCTGCTTCAAACCCCACATTCTTGCTAAAAACATGTCACTAAACCAAAGAAAATGGAATAAGTAATTGAAGAAATACTCCAGACGACCAGCTGTCCCTTTTGTTTCAATGATTATATTTGAGAATCAGTTTTTTGTGGAAATGATGCAGTATATAAAAAAGGAGATAGAAACTTACTATAGCTAAATGTCAATCTACTTCTGTCCCTGCACATTGCAGATGAGATATGTCAGGGTTTACCTCTAAATAATAAACATTCATCCTAAATTCATCACCTGAGCCCACTTTCAACAGGACCCTAATCTGCTCAGATGATTTAACAGGAACTGATGTCCAATCCTTAGAAACTTTGCATATACATTATACACAATGGTTTCCCTACATCAACGCCATCTGTAATACCCTTTTCATTTCCATATCAATTTGAGCAGAACTCATGGACACGTACTGTCTTGAAGAATTAGACCCAGATAGGATGGGATGTGCCAAGTTGTTTGTAAATAAATATGTTGCCAAATGCAGCTCAAGGGACGGTCCCTATGAACTACCAAATGTTCTGAGTATCCTGGACTTATTATAAAAAAAATAATAATAAAAAAAAAAGACAAGTGGTAACAGGGCACAGTCAATTCAGTCTTTCTAGGGCACAAATGACAGGACAGGAGGGGGTGTAATTTATCTACAAGAGGAGGGGCTAATTCCTCTCCTGCACAAACACAGTCTCCTGCGGACACAGTCCTGCTTCTTGCAGTGTGATGTCATAGTCCAAGTGAGCAAGTCTTCGGCGGGGGAAGTTGGTGACAAGTTCGAAACGTTCATTGGGGAATCCCTTCGATTGAACGTGTCTCACCAGTGCCTACAAACAAGAACAAGAGGAAGGAAATGAAGCTAAAAATCTCCAAAATAAAAAAAATCGGAATTTGCACACATTGGAAAAAGTTTCTGTATCAGAAATTAGCTGTCTTTTTTTCCTTTTAATAGAAATATGTAGACATATTTTGAATTGTGCAGTCAAGCACAGCAAACCTGGATTTAAAATGTAATTCAATCTTATCTTATCCACAGTAAAAGTTTCAACAATTATTATGACATGAATAATTCATACATTCACATACGTCAATGGGAACCACCCCCCAAAAAACAAATCAAAATAATAGTCATTGAAAATCGTTATGAAAGGTTATACCCACCATGAGTTTAGCTTTAGCGGACAGTGCTATCTGTTCTCTCTGGCCGTCCGGGTATCGAAGCATTAGGCGGGCTTTTGGACCTGTGGACAGAGTCATTTTAGTACATTTAGCACTCATTCACAATGAATATTATTAGCAGAATATATAAACATTCAAATCCTTTTAAAGGCACAGTCACCAAAAAGCTGCTGTTATTTATTTCACTAACATTTCATTCAAAACTATTCGAAATCTTTTCCATAGAATGTCAATGTGTGAAGATCAACTTTCCAAAATAGCCAAACAAAACGGACCACACGCAAGTCTTGTTAAGCCATTTCTGTGAGAAACAAACTAAAATTTAAAGGGATAGTTCACCCTAAAAACATACATTCTGTCAATAACTATGAAGGTCGCTATGAACTATTAGAAGATTTTTCCTCTTCAGCTAAACCAGCAATCAGGTTTTAAATGACATGAGGGTAAACGAATAAGGACATTTTTTCTCATTGGGTAAACTATCCCTTCAGACAAGTGACGTGAGAGAAATGGTGTATACCGTTGTTGTCTGAATCGGCAGGTTCTGACGGCTGGTGTGATGTGGATCTGTGGTTTTCTCCCAGATGCTGTTGGGGCTCTGTATGTCCTGTCAAACTGTGACTAAGCCCGACTGGCTCTAGGTGGTTCTTCTTACTCTCCTCTTTCCTGTGGCATAACTCTTTGTGTGGGGACTTTCTGTGATGGGCTGGGCTGTCCGGTCTGGTGGGAGGAGCTACCTCTGCAGAGACGTGTCCATCTAAAGAATCCCCCTCTCCGCCGACCTCATTATCTGAACCGTCGACTGAGATCAGGCCTTCGCTGTCAGAGAAAGGTTCGGCATCTGAATCATCATCTGAGCGGGACTCTGCTTTGTCCTGGGTGGATTCGTAGTGGGTTTCTTGAAGAGAGGCTCGGATAGCGGCCTCTAACTGACTGTCCTCACTGGCATCTATCAAACTCTCCTGTACGGACGGATAAAAGACAGCGATGTGAAGCAAAGACAAATACACCCTTTTTCGGGAACATTAAATGTGAACACTTACAGAACGAGCCCGTTTGGCCGGAGGTTGACTGGACTGCCCATCCAGCTGCCCATGCTCTGATAGGAAGCCTGTGACCTGATCCAGGAATGAGGTCACGTCTAACTGGTTCCACTCAACCATCTTTTGTCCTGCATTTGTCATTAATGCGCAAATAATTAACTTAATATAATTCTATATTACACATCAATACACATGAACTATATTGCATTACACTGGTTTTGCTATAAAGACATTTACATTTAGATTTTGAGAAACTGCATTTATATTGTATAAAATTAATGTGAATATTAAATACAAGCAACAATACAAACTATTTGAAACCTATTGATTTAATAAAAAAATATAGTCTAAAATGCATGTCATGTGTTCTTTGAATTTATGTTGTTTTATATAGTTGAAAATTGTCATTTTTGAAACATTTCATTTAATATTACTGATGTGAAATATTGTAATGTAAATACCACGTAAAAAAATAATAATAAAAAAAAAATATATATATATATATAAATAATAAAAACCAAGAAACGTAACATTTTTAAAACAATTCATTTACCAAGATAAAAAAAAAAAACATTCATGAATCAAGATCAACGTGCACTGACATAAAAAATATATATACCCTGTTATAAATGTATTCATATTAAAATGTTCCCAAAATATGTCGATTTTTAATTAAAAACATTCTCATTATACAAAAGGCACATTAGTTGTTTTATGAATGACTTGGCATGGTTTTCTGAAATAAAATGTAACAAATTAGTTGAACGCTGCCTTGGGGCTCTCACCTGTACGAGGGTCCAAGATAGAAATGTAAGGGAACTTGTTAAGCTTGTAAAACTGAATGTACCTCTGCCCTTCCTCGCTGTCATGGTACACCTAAAAGCAAAAACAGCTTACCTGAACAACTCAGAAGCTCACGGTCACTGTTCAAGCAACGTCACAGAAGACAAAGAGACCGAAGACATTTATGTCTGTGTAAATGTACCTGCCAGAAAATGAAGTGCTCTCTGATGATGTTTTTCACAGCATCATTGCTCCACACATCTCGGTTTAGACACTGACAGGCAAAATCCTGGACATTCTGAATGTTGATCATCAGCCATTTGTTCTCAAGCTGACCGGAATCTTTCGCCTGAGGTGACAAATACATTGTGGGAATGTGTTAACAATCACACAGTGAGAGATAATGACTTGACTTCTAAAATTAAAACAAATTAAAAGCCTAAACAAGCTTGTATTTTAATTGTGTTGAAACTGTTTAATCTCTTACATAAACAGTCAACAGTACAGACTTCTACGAAACCTACAGATTCATTTTTAAGAAGACAACATCAACAATATTTTGTTGTGTTTACCAAATAAGCCAGGTTCATTATTTCATTTAGTCTGACTTATTCTGAGTTGATTTAGATCAAATAAATCAGACTAACTGAAGTAATCCTGGCTTATTTGTTAAACTTGTTTTATGAAACAGGGGATTTTCAAACAAAATGCACAGATTTATCTATTTTTCATTCTTATACAAGGCTCACAAACACCTGAACCTGTGTTTGGACACT
>JAUMHI010000022.1:805629-822543 GCA_032359435.1 Enteromius unitaeniatus
GGCTTGAAACTACTTCAGTTGTGTGTAATGAATCTAAAATATATGAAAGTCTAATGTTTATCAGTACATTACAGAAACTAATGAACTTTATCACAATATGCTAATTTTTTGAAAAGGACCTGTATATATATATTTATTTATTTTTTTTCCCCAAGAGAGATTTTTTATGTTCTTTCTAAATGATCAGACAATTTTTGTTGTACGTCTAGCGTTATTATTGTTGCTAGTTAATAACTAAATTAAGCATTATATTAATATGTAAAATACATAAGAAATAATTGTGAGTAAAGTATTTCTTACAATATATGGGACAAAAAAATCCTATACATTTGCATTGAAAAGTGTGACAAGCCACAAGTACAACCAAGCAATACCATAAAATCAACAGATTAACATGCCTAAGCTGTATAAATGAACCATAGGGGTGGGCTCTTTTAAGATGAGTGGCATACTGAAGCACCGTTAAGACCCCTAAGGTTCCAATATCTTCTTGCCTCGCTTTGTATGTTTTTTTAGGATTGTGGAGAGTGCATGATATGGAAATACACAATAAATAACTACCACGTCCACATTCGTCCACGCTTGTTGCCGTAGTATTCATAGGCAGATACAGAGAATAGCGTGCATATTGCATCATTGATAGGCGACAAGAAACAGGGACGGTTCCTTATTTAAATCTGGAATTTCTTTGAATTTACAAATCCTCCAGAACTTTTAAAATAACGCAAGCACACAACTGCATGAAATATCCCCTGTGCAATTGGTTTTTGGATATTTTATTTCAAATATCTTTTAAATCAAGGGCAACTCATTTGAAATAAAATTGTAAATTGAGGTTCAGTGTGGAGCCTTTGGGAGCCCTTGGAGGCTCTTGTAAATCTCTGTCATATTTTGTCACATCCCTGCAACCGAATGTCATAAAGACACTGACCACAATTTCGACTTTAGACACTAAACTGAGGCCCTGCGTGGAGCCCCAAAGTCCTCTGGAGGCCCCTGTGTTATTTAAACACATCACTGAACCAGAATATCATGAAGATACTGACAACGAGGTTAGGGTTGGGCAATATATTGCACAATATATTCATGTGGGTTAGGGTTATGATTATATCGTGCAATTTATTGCCCAGCCCTAATCAAGGGTGACTTTTTTTTGTCCTAGATTGGGACCCTCTTTGAAGGCCCCTTTCATATTTAGTCATATTAATGTCATAAAAACACTGACACTGGGTGGCGGCCTCTTTTAACAGAACACAATTAACTGAGGCCCCTGTAGATCAGCCCCCAAGAATGTCAGAATCAAAATATCAGAGACAGGCGTTGGCGCTTCTGACTGGTTAGTAAACTAAAAGCCCACGTGCACTGACAGGAGCCCCAAACTCAGCACCACGATATTATACAGGCATTTTCAAACGTAGCATCGTCTGCGAGTTCAAAAAAACTCATATTTTCTTCAGTTTTCATCCAGTTATGGACATAATCTACGCTGAAGCAGCTGTAGCGGTTAAACATAGGTGTGTCACACACGTTGACGCAATACTTTCTAAACACACACACACGCAACCAGCACCGACGTCACACGGGTCTCATTTGAATAGGCGCCTGTCCTATTCGAAAAGTTCGGCTGCTCTGGCCCTGAATGCTATTTTTGTGAAAGCTGATGTTAATAAAGGCAGCTGGGACACATTCTGCAGATGATCTCTCAGATGGGAGGGGTTGTTAGGCGTCTGCCCGCACAGACGCTTGGAGAAAAACAAGAAGTTCATACACCATCTGTGTGAATATGAGGGGCCTCGTTAAAAACTTACAGGATTCCCGAACAGGTGGTGCACACAAACGAGCCCACTGTCATGTTGGCGTAGGTCGGGCCGCGCTGATCGCAATCAAAGCATTTCCTATTGGGAGGCAGGCTGGTCATCTCCCGAAGCATCTTCAAGTGTTTCTCCTCCTGTTTTCGTTTGGCACTCGCCGCCATCACGAAATAATAAAGCTGTCGAGGCTAGGGCAGGTGGAGCTGTGAGTTATTGGTAAATCTAGTGCATAAACACGCCCGGGAGCGCTGGAAAACCGTTCCACATAGGACAGCCAGGAATAGCATACACGTCTGGTTCTTCGCTGGACTGATGTGGAGCGCTAGAGGCTGCACAGGTCAATACTGCCACCTGCTGCACCGGAGAGAAACGCATGCGCTCAACAAACAGCGGAGATCAAAAAACTTGAAACTCTTAGGAAATTGATAAAAGCGATGGTAGAGAGGTAGTAATTTGGTATTAAATGATTTCCACGTTACTTACATGATACTAAAATGTAGTTCAGTTAACACAATTCGACTAGAGAGCAGAAAAGCCTTGGTATAATGGCTAAAAAACACAAGTTTGGTACTTTACACTTTGTTTATTGATGTATCAAACAGCCCACAAATGCATACGACACAGTAGCATCTGAGTAAGGTGATTAAAAGTATGCGAATGGTGCTTTGTGACAAAGTGAATGTTGTTTGTTTTAACAGTTGTACAATGAGCTGTTTCTTTTTTATATATTTGTGCAAATATAAAGTTGTTAAATTCTTATTTGAGCCCTTGAAATCCAATTTGCGATTTTATATGAGTTTATATATTAGGGATAATTCTAAAACGCAGAACTGAAATATTATTATGATATGGTATAAAATTAACACGTGAAATGAGTTTGAGGCTACTTTAGAGCATTACAGATGTTTCAACGGTACTCAACAATTGGAAAAAAGTCTTAAAAGAACATTATGTATTTATGTTAATCATCATAATTTCTTAATTTAACCAATTGTGTGATTGCAATAGATTTGTGAGGAATTGTTCCAACTGTACTCTGTCTACATGTGTTACTACTGTGTTACAGTTTATGGACTCATACACGCAACGGTTTAAAGTTAAAATGGTTTAATGATCGATTAGTTACTTGTAAACATGCAGATTTTCACTGCACAAGATTGATTGGCTAGTGTTGATTACTTGTAGATTATTGTGATAGTTTCCACTGGTGAGCAACTGATGTAGATTTCTTTTCCGAGAATGAGATTCATCTACATTTTTGGGTAGCCTGTGGGTAAGGAAGTTTTCAGCTGATGTTTAGCTTAACTATTACTTTCAACACAAACCACTCTCATACTGGAACAATGAAACACAGTATACTTTTAGACATAAAAAGATGTTTACTGTAATGTAATACAGGCATGATATAACAAAAAACGACATGATACAAAAACATTAAAACTTATATATTTTCTTGGCATTGGTTTTACATAATGTTGCCTTTGAACAAAATAAAAACTTAAATAAGCATCTAAAAAAGATCCATGCCATCATCAACACTTTAAGATTCACAAATCAAAAGGGTCCTTTTTATGTAGATTTGAACCGTTTTGTCCCACTGGATGCTCCCGCAGCTGCAGACTCAGCCTAGATAAGGAAGATAAGAACGTTTAGTATTATAAGTAAACAATAATTTTACATTACTTCTTTATTGATATCTGACCTTCCTCCTTCGTGTTGCAGGGAAAAATTCTTCAAGACGTGACTGTCTAGTTTGGCCCATTTTCTCATCCTCCTCCCTCCGTTTTCTTCTTTTTAAGAGAGACTCACGAAACTTCTTCATGCGTCCTCGTACCTTTTCTTCCCTTAAATCAGCAAATAGGGTCACATACCCGAAGAAAGGTTAAACGCACAACAAAAAAACCAATAGCCTGCTATTAAATAACATCAGTTAATATCTCACTCCTGTTTAAATAATGTCAGATACTAGTAAACACTAAAACACAGATATTTACTTTAAAGGTCTCTCTTTGCACAGGAACTGCACCAGGCCCTCTTCATCAGGCTCACTCCAGGCCAGGACAGGGTCGTCAACTTTTGGGGTCTCAAAAAACAGCTTACGGGCATCCTTGTACTGCCAGTTTGAAGGGATGGGGTGTGTCTGGAAAAATGTACAGCCAAAGCTTATCTTGATGTGTAACAACAGCAACCTGAACATTCTTCAGAACAATCTTTGTGT
The DNA here is from genome assembly GCA_032359435.1 of Enteromius unitaeniatus. Taxonomy (NCBI): domain Eukaryota; kingdom Metazoa; phylum Chordata; class Actinopteri; order Cypriniformes; family Cyprinidae; genus Enteromius; species Enteromius unitaeniatus. The sequence goes on from JAUMHI010000022.1 coordinate 809,659, forward strand.
TCCACAGAAGAAAGAAAATGGTTTTAAAAGTGAACAAATGGTGAACAAATGATTACAGCCTTGTCATTGTGACGATGATTATATCACAATGACACCAAAGGAGATAATTACAATACTCAGACATACATCATAATAGAAATCAAAACTTCAGCAGTGCATGATTTCTAATATTTTTCCTGAACAAGCACCTTTCTGTTGACATGTTCCATCACACCCTCTATTGTATGATGTTGTTTAATAAGCTTCAATGCTCGACTCGGCCCAAGACCCCCGATCTTTTCGCAGTAGTCACAGCCCAGCAAGATGCACAGGTCGACGAACTGTGAAAGAAGCACAGGAAGAAAATTAAGCCTATCAAAACACATGATTAAAATTCCTGTTCTTTCGCATTTTTAAACAATTTTAACAATAACCATATACTTTCTAATGGTATTCTACATTACAACCTCTATGTTCAGAAGTTATGCCAAGTACATCAAGATATTGTAGATATGTATATTAGCAGCTGTTGACATTCAGGCACTGAGAAAAATACAAAACAAGGGCCAGCAATCTAGTAAAAAGAAAGCATGACATTGAAAAATACCTCTTTATATGTCAGCTGTAGCACTTCCAATAGCTTTGGTAAAGAGTACTCTGTGACCTCACTATGAAAGAAATAATTCAACAGTAATAGTTTTTGCTGTATATATTGCTGCAAAACACAATTAAATAGTAATAAAGTCAGTAATAAAGAGGCCTTTTATCTTTGTGTCAATTTAACATGCCTTTTCAAAAATGTGTAGAAATGACTATCAAAGCCTATAATCCTGTGTATATATTACATAACTCAACATTAAATATTAAATGTATCATGGAATATTTGTAACATATAGCTTGGTTTGCAAAAGGTGATATGATAAAAACAACAACCTTTATAGTAATTATTAGCATCACTAATAAAATATGCAATATTCATATTTTTATACATAATAACATTTATACAATGATAACAAAGCATCATTTATTAAACACTACAAAAATTTAGCTTGTGAGGACAAATTCTTTGAGCCAGCCTCTAGATGATAAATCTACATTATGTTTTATATGTACATTTGCTGAAATCTTTGTTAATGTATTATTTTATGACTATATTATGTTTGTGTGTGTATATATATATATATATATATATATATATACATTCATCTTTGACATAATATTTTGGGGATGCTTGTAAGATAAAGTCATAGCATCAAATATAAAATGTTATATTGAAAGGTGCTTGTTACACATTACATATAATTACTATTAACAATAAATTATGCTTTATTACATGCAAGTAACCATAAACCAAACCCTAGTTAATTCATATTTTTTACACTGCAACAAGGCCATCTTAAAATGAACAGTAACCCAATCATATTTCATACTTTAATGTGACAACTAATGTTCTTCAGCCACAATCAGACAACTTTTTCACCTGTCTTTCTTTGCATTGAGCTGACGGAGCAGAACAGTCCCTCCAAATGCCAGTGTGTCCATGTCCTCCGAGGCCACAGCATTAACTGTGCCACTTTTGACCAGGTGGGCACACAGCGCCTCTGCTTCACCTGGAGCCTGACATTCACAGTCATAGCCAAAAAAGAAAAATAGAGAATGTCAAAACACATCAAACAAAAACCTCTCAAATGAATACGAGTGAGGATTTGTTTGTATGACCAAATAACTAAATTAAAATACCCTGATGCACGGCACACCCATGAGCCGCAGGAGACGCAAGCAATCCTGTTTAAAGCTGGAGTCTAAAGTGCATAAATGTCATATTCACTAGAAATAACGATTAGCTGAAACAATAAAATACAGAATACTTTGAATGACAGAAAAGGCACTATTAATATTGCTTTGAAAAAGATTTCTACTTCAAATAAATGCTATTCTTTCTATTCAAGTTTCACGAAAAAGTAGCACTTTTCACACGACGCTGGTGATAATAAGAAAGGTTTCATGAGTAGCAAATCAGAATGATTTCTGAGAGATCGTGTGGCGCTGATGATTGTAATAGCTGCTGAAGATTAAGCTGAATTACATTTAAAAACCTATTAAAATAAACAAACATATTTACAATCCGACTGCACGCACCTGCGTTGGAGCTCTGTAAGCTGTTCCGGCCTGTGCTTTGAGCTCTCTTTTCCAGCTAGAGGGATTCAAATATATGACATATTATTACATATACATATTACATAATTATTATACGTATATATTTACTAAATAATTGTATTAGTGCACATCTCACCACAGCTCTCTTTTGACTGGGTGGTATGCCGTCAAGTACATAGACTGGCTTGATGTCATGCTCCAGGAAAGTAAGAGTGCGGTAAAACAACCCTGTGAGAGGGCTGCAACATCATATGTTTATATTAAACCATAACAACTATATCTAGACACTGATTTAAATGTATTTGAACAAACTTAATAATCCTGCATGCTGCTGAACTGACCTTAGCTTCAGATGTCTGGGAAGAGCTGAGCGAAACTGATTCACCACAATAGATGTATCCAGTGCAATTATCTGTCCTAAATCACAGACACATAACCATAAGTACAGTTTTATGTAAATAAAAAAAGAACAAAATGACTTAAATGTACATTTAGTCAATAGAAGCAAACAAAACCAACAACAGAGGAATTATACAAGCGCTATGACAAAGCAGCTATCCTTGGAGCTATAACGTTACACATAAACATATAAAAAAGAAAGCTAGCGTTATGTCATTTTTTTTATCTATCTCAAAACCAATGAGATACACTGATCTTACCCGAATAATCGCCGATCTCCTTGTTGCGCATAGACTTTGGCGCCTCAAAATGAATTAGATTCGCCAACTTTGTAATCCCCATATTAAATTAAAACCATTTGTTATTGTTTTTCCTCATTCACACAGCTTCATTTCCGCATGCTGCTTTAGCGCTCGAGCGGTTGCCGAGGTAACAGTTCGCCGATTGGCTGATTCACGTCACCAATTCGTTTCGCGCTGCAAGCCGACGGACGCAACTCGCTTGCCGTAGACGGAGCTCGAGAAAATACTTTTGAAAGTGATGCGCGTGTGGAAGCAGAGGATGGACGTACTTTAAGTCTGAATGTTTGTCTAAATGTTGTTTTTAGGTCACCTCGGCCTAAACATTTTTTGTATACAGTAAACGCTTACTTAACAAGTAAAAATGGAAGGACTAGAGATGTCAGCAATGATTCCTGCATTGCAAGAACTAGCCAGGTAACACCAATGGCTGCTAGTACCCATAGGTTTTTTTTTTTTTATTCTCTTGTAATGTATCCTCAATATACATTTTGAAAAGTAAAGCTCACGTGTCCCTCGTGTTTTTTTCCAGCGCTAGTTCGGTTGAGTACAACCAGGCTGTACAGAAACCTCGTCAGATACTGTGTCAGTTCATTGACAGGATACTGACAGATGTTGATGTCGGTAAGAAACACTGCATTGAAACTAGGAGTTCGAGGATATTTATTCCACATTCTGTCATTATTTAATCACACTCAGGCTGTTTTTACCATGCCAAGTAAATATAATGCAGTTAGGTGGTGGTTGACTTCACTTTAAAACAGCTTGTCCGCAGAATAATCACTTGTGTGTAGAGTAAAAGCAACAAGCAACGTAAGAATTACGATGAACAAAATGTTATTGTGAAACCCTCTAGAATAGTGTATCTGCTGACACACACACACACACACACACACACACACACACACACACAATCACAAAAGTAATAAACTACATGATGCATAGTTTAAATAAGTGTCGTTTTGGGTGTGATATTAAAAAGAAAATTCAACCCAAAATATAAATTCTATCATTATTTACTTACTATCATATCATTGTAATATGTTCTGCGTAACACAAAAGAAGATATTTTGAAAAAAATGATAGTAGCAAACAGTTTTGTTGAACTTTGACTGCCATTGTATGGAGATAAAAAAAATTAAAAAAACACTTGAGACATTTCTCAAAATATCATTCAATATATTCAACAGAAGCATGTACGTCTCCACATTTTTAACAAAGCGGATTATGAAATTATTAGTTTTTTTGATCTGTCCTTTTAAAACAAATTAATAGAATATTTGAAATGTCTCTTTAACCTTCTAATGTAATTAAGCATTTGTTTCCAGTGTAATATTAATGCATTTAATGCCATGTTGATTTTTTTTAACTCCGTTTTATCTTTCTCACATTTTAGTTGCTCTGGAGTTAAGTAAGAAGACCAGTTCTGAGCCAGCGTGTGTGATGCTGTTGGATTTTGTGCAGCACATTATTAAATCCTCTTCATTAATGTTCATAAACCAAGCATGTCTTTCAGATCATTTCAAAAACTCAGAGAACAGCTGCTCTGGTAAGTTCATTTGCTTTACGTTAGATACCAAAGTTCTGCTCAAATACATCCAGCTTACATTGTCGACCTCCATTCCCGCTTCACAGATTTCAGTATATGGATCATTAACCGCCTCTTGAGAATTGCTGCTTGCCCAGAATGTGAAGATCTTCACATGAAGATCTCGTCAGTCATCTGTTCCTTGCTTCATCTATTCAGAGCCAAGGGTCCAGTCCTTTTTGGCCTTTTTTCCACAGAGCTAATATGTCTAATGCAAGATCTAGTACATATCAATCTCATGGTCAGACCATCACCACACTGGCCAGTGGTGGTGGAACGCTTCTCAATCAGGTCTGGAGATTCGTCCCTTTACCTGACCCCCACCGTTCTTAATCTGTCCTCTCATGCCTCAGCTCAGGCGTTGTTAGTAGCTTCATTAACGGTGCTGACAGATATTTTACAAGGCCTTTTCTTCCCAAGAGAAGTGTCCATCATATGGGACTCTATTTGTCTTATAATGTCTCATGGGAACCCAAGACTCAAGGCAGCGTCCATGGTGCTTTTAACTAGCATTGTGACTCTGGGAGGTTTTCCTGAAGATCATTCACAGCCGTTTTTCTCTGCTTATTTGCATCTCCTGGACTCCTTGCCTACTTTTGAGGAGTCAGAGCTCAGAGTCTTTGGCAAGGAATTCCAGAAGCTCTCTCATTGGGTTTTCTATCCTGAGGAAGACACTCACAGCAGGTTTGAGAGAGTCCATGTAAACATGCTGATGGAGAGGCTTGAGAAACTGGTGGTTGGTGGGGCGTTAGAGCAGTTGAAAGCAACAGAGGTGAAAGCTACACTTTGTGAAGTCTTCTGCTTTGTCCTTGAGTTTGTTCCTCTTGGATACGAGTGTGCAGTACAGATCCGGAAGGAAAGAATCACAGCTATTTGCAAAGCTCTGATTAAGACCATTGGAACCCAGGACCAGCAAGAGGTAAATGGTTAAAGAAGAATAAATTCTAACTGAGGACAAAGCAAAACCTTTGTTTTCCCATTTTCAAGTCTTTTCAAGGTTTCTCAAATCTTACCCTGGAGGTCCAATGCACTGCGGAATTCAGCTCCAACCCTACCTGTGATTTTCTAATGATCCTTAAGACATTGATTAACATGCTCAGGTGTGTTTGATTAGGGCTAGAGCTAAACTCTGCAGTGCCTTGGACCGCCAGGGTAAGATTAGAGCAGTGGTTCCCAACCACGTTCCTGGAGGACCCCCAGCACTGCACATTTTGCATCTCTCCTTGATCTGACACACCTATTTGAGCTCTTGGAGTCTCTACTAATGAGCTGATGACCTGATGCATGTGTGTTTGATTAAGGAGACCTGGAAAACATGTAGTGTTGGGGGGCCTCCAGGAACGTTTTTGGGAACCACTGGATTAGAGAAACCCTGGTATAAGCTGTTCTTTACAATACAATGAATATGAAATGGAACACAACATTTTAAAGATAACAGCAGTATAAAAGTGGTTCAGTCATGTTTGTGCTATATTCAAGTGTATAAGTGTTAAGTGATGCAATAAATTGGGAAAGCAAACATTTAAAGTGATAGTTCACCCAAAAAGGAAAATTCTGTCGTAAATTACTCACCCTCGTGGTATGCCAAACCCATAATACTTCGTAAATATAAAAATTTGGTACAGTAATCAGAGATACGGTAACACTTTATTTTGATAGTCCACTTTAGGCATTCTACCAAAAGCAAGTAATTTTACAACTACATGTTAATGAGTCTGCTTAACTTTTAACATTTTATTTTGATAGGTCCACAACATACTACCTACTGGCAATGAGAACATTTATGTCAACTTAATCCACTGACCGTAAATCTACCCTAACCGTCTACTCTGAGAGTTAGTAAGACACGCAGTTTCAAATGAATGAGAATCAAAATAAACTGTAACCAGAGATACTCAACAGTCCTTGCTTGAAGCATGAGAACACACCTAATCTTGATCTTGCGTGTCAAGCAAGGAAACTTGAGCTTCTGTTTACCATATTTGATGAGCTCTATGGATGTGTGAAGATTAAAAGAAGATTTGGATTAAACTACTTGATTCACATGGGTTACCTCTTTGTAAACCTTTGCATAGTTTCGGTCACCTGCACAGAAATCTTTATTTGTGATTTGAAGATGAACAAAGTTTTGGGGGTGTGGGTTTTGGGTTTGAGAGCTACAAGAGTGAGTGAATGATGACAGAATTATTATTTGGTGTACTAACCATTCTTGTCATACATTAGCTCTCAACCTCAAGTCATAAAGTGGTGATATATTGGAGAAGTCAACATATTTACTGTTGTATGAAAAATAGCAAAGCGTGGAAGGCTACCTGTATGCTGCTCTCAAAACGGAAGCCATTGCTGCAGTGCAGGATATGCAGGCTGGTGTTTCTGACCCTGCTGATCCAAGTGTATATGAAGAGGAAGTTCCAGCCAAACGCCCAAATCTCTCTCTTCCAACCCAGCTAAGGAGCGGGGAAAAGACTCAGCCGATGTATGCAATTCTCTGTCCTCACTTTCAAGATAGACATTCCTTCAGTCTCTCCTCTTACCATCTGATCTCATCTTGTCCACAATTAGGCAGGTGGACATGAAGAGCAGAAGTGAGGTGTGGGCAGCAGTAGACAGCCGACTGGATGAGCTTCTGACCCAGATGAGGGAGCACAGAGCGAGCCAGTGCGTTAACACCGTGCAGGGACTGGCGGTCATCTTCCATCTGGCTGCACTTTGTTCAAAACACGGACTACAGAGGTATGGATTTATTTAAGAACTTTGTATTGCATGCTTATTGGTTCTCATTCTTAACTACTTCTTCAGTAGCAGAGGAGAGAAGACATCAGTGACCTCAGATGCAGCTCAGCTCATTTGGTTAAAGCCACAGATTTTGGCTCAGGTCGTTGAGAGCTGCCGCACTGTGATGGCAAACACCTCTAATGATGAAGATCTGAAGCCTTTGGTGGAGGGTACCATCCGGATCCTTGACGCTGTCCTTTACCTTAACAGTGAGTGTACTATTTTTTTTCAAAGGATCCGTATTTATAGTATGCGTATTATTTATACCTGGGTGTGAGTCAAAGGACCGTTTTATTTATCTGAATCTTGGTTATTTTTTAGAATGCGCTAATATTTAATTTCTAGCCAAAACTGAAAAGCTGATAATTATTTTCAAATTACTTTAGTACCACAAATAAATGTAGGGACCATAGCATTATAATGCATAATATGAAACATTTGTATTCATTTTCTGAAATATTATATTTAACATTAATTTTGACGATTTGTTGAGATATTGCACACCATTTTTAGAATTTTAACTTGAAAGGCAGCCCATAGATGCGTTTAATATCATGATATTGGTTGAATTGGTTTGAATTGATTTGATTTGTATTGTCTGTTCACAGCCAATAGTCAGGGTGACACAAGTTTGTTCAGGAATATTTGTGCTCTGCTCTCAATCCCATGGGTGCTTGAGCATTCTTCACAAGCAGTTTATCAAACGGCCTCATTTCCTGCAAGTCTGATTGCACTCTCCCAGAAACTTGCTCCTGTCTACTGTAAGTATCTTATAGTATCCCATAATTTTAAAGGAGTAGTTCACCCGAAAATGAAAATTCCAAACCTGTATTTCAAACAAGTTTTTCACCAGGCTGTTTTGGGTCACCACTGACTTCCATAGTCGGGAAAAAAAAAACTATAGTTAATGGTGACCCAAAACAGCCTGGTGACGAACTTTTTTCAGAATATTTTCCTTTGTTTTTCAGCAGAACAAAGAAATTCATACAGGTTTGGAACTTCTCAAAAACAAATTATGACATCATTTTTATTTTTGAGTGAACTATTCCTTTAATGCATAACTGTTTATAACAGTGTAGTTCCTATTAAGTTTGATTGTTATGTACTTTTGCTTGTAGCTGCACAAACTCAAGCACACTGTGTGTTTCTACTTGCCTTGCTGTCGAAGAGTGTGTGCAGTGACTGGCGGTCATCGGTTTACCGCTGGACCCTGCAAAGTAACAGTGAAGACGAGAGGGCCAGTGCTGTCAAAGGCTTCCCCCTTCTGCTGCACCACCTAGGAGTCAAATCCTACAGCCTCATCCACGAATGTCTTCTGTATGTCATCTTGGACTGCGTTTACACTTCCACAAAATTATTGATACTGACACAAATTCTGTCTGAATTTTTTGCAAATGTGTAAACACAAAAATCTGCATTCTTTCAAATTCATACAATCTTACAGTGCTACTTCTCTAAAGAATTCTACCACAAGCTGTAGATCAAATAACAAATGAATATAAGTTAGATTTTGTGCTGCAAAACATCCATGACGCTGTTGTCCATGCTGAGAAATAATAACGAACACTCAACGTTAATTATATAAATAATTTTATAGGGTCTACCATGTGCATAGATAAGCAAGCACTGACAATCTGGGTGGGAATTCCTGTAAACATAGATATCGAATACCAGTCATGTCTAAAGTTAAGGCCAAAAAAATCACATTTGGGCAAAAGATTGGATTTGAAGACTTGCAGTGTAAACGCAGGCTAAAAGTCACACAATCTATAATTCAAGAATTCATGATTCGTATGGTCATGGCAGACTGGTTTGAAATGAAATTTTTTATTAAGAACATTTGCTCTATTTTTGCATTTTCAATGATTAAAAAAAACAAAACAATCCATATGCATTATATGTATAAAACGGGAACTTTTTGAACTTTTGTAAACATTTTAAATCAATAATGCTTTTAGGAACAGACTCCAGGACGGCTCAACACAAGTGAAGATCGAGCTGGCTGGTATTACGGGGCAGCTGGCCTGCTGTTTGTCTGAGAGCTCACAAATGCAGGTTCCTCAGGAGACGATGCCATCCCATGAGCTGCTCTGTGCTGGTCTCAGCATTTCAGACTCCCACCCCAGACAGACCTCCTTCATCGGAGCCTCCATCCTTACACCATTCCTTCAGCTGCTTAAACCTGTGGAGGACAAGAAGGTCAAGCAAGGTTAGTCCAGACTGCATCACTTCAAGTGAAGAGTGCGCTCGCACTGATGAAGTATTTTTGTAGGTCAGCCTGTAAAGGAGCATCACACTGGTTTTATGATTTTGACAAAAAGAAAAAAGGTCTGTGAACAACAAAGGTTTGTGATTGTTATAGATTTTATTCCCGATGATAACGTTTTGTTCAAGTGAATTTTGTAGTCTGTAAGTGCCGATAGTGAAGGGGAAAGGACCAGGCTTATTTGCATGACTTCAGTGTCACCCCCATGAGGCTAGTGACAGCTATTTTACTCTTTATTTAAAAAACAAAATGAAAGTTTGAGATGGAATGGGCTTTAAAAAAACTCACAAGGGGGTATTAAGGACGAAACATTAAAATATCTTGAGCTGGTGTGAGCCACGGACCTTATTTCAGGGATTACATCAACCCATTAAAATATATTGACTTCAGGAAAATAGAACTGGAGTTACTAAAGTGCAAAGCAGCTTTTCTCCTGGATAGCTTTATCTGTTTTGAGGATTAAGTGCTTAGTCCGAGAAATGTAAATAGAAATAAAATAGCTCAATTTTAATCATTTATTAAATATGATTTACTTTTTAGTGCTTTTTATAGTATGCACTTTTGCTACTTTTAGAGTCTAAATGTACTGTGCAAATACTTTTTAGCTCACAAATCAGTCTTGACTTTTGTCTTTTGAAACGACAGCTTTCATTAGGAATATACGCCACTTGTTCAAGCATGTGGATCTGGGTAACAGTGACCCTGACACAAAATCTCTGGTTAGCGCATTAGTCAACCTTATTGAAGACCCTGACCAGGACGTCCGCATAAAGTTTGGCCAAAATATCAAGAATCTTCTGGAGTTTTGGAGTGGAAATGGTTTCCTGAAGGAGGTACAGATTGTATCAATATGCTTTTTTTGCACTTAGCAGGTGCTTTAGTCCTAACTTACTAATGAATGTATTATGATTTTGATTTTCACAGCTTCTCGTGTCCAGGCTAAAAGAAGCTTATACAAACGCAAAGACCTCAAGAAACAATGAACTCAAAAACACACTCATATTAACCACTGGAGAAATTGGGAGGTAGTGCAAAATAATTTTTTTGCTGCAACTTTTAGTATATATAACATTTTCAAATCATGTTTAAGCAATGATTTTCTTGCTTATGGTGGTTCTCAGAGCTGCTGAAGGGAACCTGGTGTCTTTTGCTCTGCTTCGTCTTCTTCACTGCCTGCTGTCCAAGTCTAATCCTGTATCGGTAGCAGCCTACACAGAGATCCAGGCTTTGGCCACCTGTAGAGACCTCAAACTGCAGTCCTTCTTCAATCAGTACAGAAACCCAATATGCCAGGTCAGTGTGCACTTCTAATACTGTGATGATGGTATTATTAATTATAATGCTGTAATTTTATGTAGTGTTATATGCATCAGTGTGATAACCAACATAAACTGTTCATCACTTTTAAAAAAGCTTGAATACGTTCAGTTAGAAATGGAGAACAGTGTTTGCTTAGGTTAAAGGGGTCATACTCTGAGTGCGCCTCAGAAAAGAGGGGCGGAGTCAGCGTGAAGATTTAAAGGGGAAGTACACAGAACAGAGTGATTTCCAAAGAGCTGTTTTTGACAGGGTACAATTAGCTTTTTTTACACTATATTTAAATTTTTTTAAAGCAATCTATATTACAAACTTTCCATTAAGATCCTAAAGAATCATATTAGCTTGTGGAAAATAGCTTTTGTATGACTCCTTTAAAACATGATATTAATTATTATGTCAACCTGGGTTTGATTAACCATAGTATAGGTATAGTACAGGTCTACCTCTTCATTTATTGCAGTTCTTGGTGGAGTCTTTGCATTCACGACATGTAACAGCTCTACGCTGCACACCAGATCAGAGCAGCGAGGCTCTCCAGGAGGAAGCAGCCCATCAGAGGGAGCTGGCACTGGACATACTGTCTCATGTGGCACATGTCTTTGATTTCCCTGACCTTAACCGTTTTCTCAATGTAAGTCCAACTCCTCAGTACCAAATTAGCTCTGATATCGTAGTCACATTCAACACAAAAATAAAAATAGTCAACATTTCTATTTATTCACTCTCATGTTGTTCTAAACCTGTATGACTTAATATAGGTATTATGACTTATTATGACTTAATATAGGTAAAAATATAGGTAACAAAACCATTTGGGTCCCATTGACGTCCATAGTATGAACAAAAAACTAAAGTATGATTTTAATTACTAGCTTCACTGAAATATTGAGCTGTCTCTGTCTCTTTGTTCACAGCGGACACTACAGGTCCTTCTTCCTTTTTTGGCAGCCAAAGCCAGTCCTACAGCTTCTGCCCTGATCCGCACTATTGCCAAGCAGTTGAATGTCAACCGCAGAGAAATGCTCATTAATAACTTCAAATATATATTCTCCCATCTTGTGTGTTCCTGTACCAAGGAGGAGCTGGAAAGGGCCTTCCACTACCTTAAGGTGCAATTTTCACATTATGAAATCAGGAGATGAGCACTAAGAAAAAAGAAAAATAGATCACTAAAGAAGTATATAGTTAAAAAATAACTGCATTATAGATCAGTTTTTCTGTGTTTCCACATGTATTTATATACTTTTATAACTTAGTTTGTTTTTAGTTTGTAGTATTTTTTAATTGATATTTTATTTAGAATTAATTTTTTTTCACAGAATGAGACAGAAATTGAATTGGGCAGTTTGCTGAGACAAGATTTCCAAGGTCTTCATAATGAGCTGCTCTTGCGTCTAGGAGAACACTACCAGCAGGTTTTTAATGGACTTGCTATTTTAGCTTCTTTCGCCTCCAGTGATGACCCTTATCCGAGCCCAAGAGAAATCACCACCCCAGGACGCATGGTACAGCTGCTCCAATAATAATCATTAGATTAAGGCCCTTGAGTATCTAGTAGGGGTGGGCGATAGGGCGATTTTTGATCGTGGACGATAACAATTTCTCCACGATCTGCTTTTTAAGGAATATCGTAGTATCGTGCTATTTTATCATCTCCATCTCAATATGCTGTACAAGGCGACATACATTCACATCAGAGTTAACTCAGTGGTAAACAATCAAGAGAAAACCGTGCCGGTATATTAGATGCGTGCAGCTCTTAAAGGGACAAAACTAAACATGCCGCCGCTTGTCATTAAAGGGATAGTTCACTCAAAAATTATAATTGTGTCATTATTTACTTACTTACATGTTGTCCCAAACCTGTATTGATTTCTTTCTTGTGCTAAACACAAAATAAGATAGTTTGAGTAAGCGAACAGTAGCTGGTCCTCATTGAATTTAATACAATGTTCAACAAAAAAAAGAAACTCACTGAGATGAAAACGAGCTGAGAGTGAGTAAGTGATGTATTGTATGCAGTGTAGAAGTATATAGTGTTTCACCTTTCAATGCTGCTGAATACACCTACTCTTCCTGAAAAATAAAAGCACTGTTTGTTT
>JAUMHI010000022.1:822643-870568 GCA_032359435.1 Enteromius unitaeniatus
TGTTTTATCAAGGGCAGGGTCAATGCAGCTAGCTATCAGGAGATTTTGGAGCACTTCATGCTTCCATCTGCTGAAAATCATCAATATTAAAACAACAAAAAGGCTTGAGCTACTTCAGTTGTGTGTAATGAATCTAAAATATATGAAAGTCTAATGTTTAACAGTACATTACAGAAACTAATGAACTTTATCAGAATATGCAAATTTTTTGAGAAGGACCCCGTATATAAATGACTGTGAAATAATAGTTCACGACTATTTGTCCCACAACTTTCTTGATGCAAATAAAAAATTAACCAAGCTAAAGGACTGTGAATATTTTTAACAGGCCTGACACCATATAGTGGGTCAAGTGGCTTTAAGAGTCACTAGTAGTCTTATGTGCATGATTGCGTGTGCTATTTTTGGCTCTCTCTTTCCATTTTTATCTCATATTCCTACTGTATATACTGTATTCTACCCCCCCCCCCTTCTCCTGCACAGCCTACGATGTAGTGTTAAGATGTTAAGCCAGTTAGGGAACTCAACTGTAATCAATTTGGCAAAACAAGCTCTGGTTCCTGAATGGGGTCAGATGACGTTGTGTTGTTGGCTGAGGCCATTGCGGACAGGTTTTACTCTTGGCTAATGCTGTACCACTATGTGCTCTGTCACAGTTTGACACTGATATTTTGTTAAACATGTAAAACATTAGTTCTGTTATAGAATATTGAACAATAGGGAGCTGAAAATGAGAAAAGAGCATCATGCATGTTACAACACTTTACAACGAGGCTTCATTAGTTAACATTAAGAAAGAACAATACAGCATTTTATTAATCTTAGTTAATAGCCTATTCATTTCTAATAGATATATAGATAATATCTAGTATTAGTATTTCCAAAAATAAGCGTCAAGCAAAGACAGGAGTATATGGCGCTCTTTGATACCTGCTGTTCTTAAAGCCATTCTTCTTAATGTCCTTTCTAATTTAACCTGAAGGCCTTGGAGTAGGTTGACCTGCCTGGATTAGCTGGAGATGTGCTGTGCTTGATGACCCCTCAATTATTAAGTACAAGCAGGGTATTATAGGGGGCTTTCATCTCTTTTTGTTAGCATATGAACTTAGTCTGGCGTCTGCATTTATAATCTTTTAAACTCACAAAATGGGAGACATGGTTAGTTACTGATATACAGACCACTGGGTTATGAGGCTAATAAGAAGGGATTATGGAATGTGCTGGGGAAAAAAAACAATGGTGTGTTGCGAGCAGCAGGTTGCCTGGTGGTCTACTTTGGGGATTGTTTGTATGTTTGGTCTAAGCTGGATGACTGCGCAAATGTCTGCTCTGGTGAAAGTTCCCATCCCTTTTCACATCTTCAAGAGGTCACTTTTTTTCCTCTTAAGCATGGTCCAGTTAGTCCCTAATGGTAAATTTTGTAACCATACTATCTGGCTTCAAATGCATTTTTCTCGATTGACTGTGATATATAGTATTACGTGCAGTGTGCTGCCTGTTGTATTGCTTTTTATTAGCTATTTTTTGTCAGTTGTCAATTTTTGTTCCCCTGTTGTTTGTGCTAATATGATGTTAATGACTCATGCAGTCTGTTACGCTCTCATGTGTTCATTATGTGGGCATCTGTTCATAATCATGTACAATTTTCTTTGTGGGAAAACGATTCCTTGAACAAATGAGCTAATGGATCAAATGCTTTATATAAGCAGATGCTTTCTGAAGAGCTTTAATTTAGCTGCATGAAGCAGGACATGGTTGAGTGACATATTAGTTCCAGGTGTGAGGGGAAAGAATTTAAGAGTAATTGAACAATTATCATACCTCTGTGGGTAACTTCACAAACATATGCTCTTCTTTAGATGAATTGATTTTAGACAAAAAAAGAACAAATTGTTTAACTCTTATTTTGATTTGCCTCACTGATGTCACTTATTAATTTACTTTGAGAAAAATAAAGTCTTTGTTAAGAACAGCAAAATAACTTTCATGTTCTCTTTGTCCTCTTAGGCCCCAGCTTTAGAGGAGTCTGGGAGTGAGGCAGCCTGTCAGGATGATGAGGAGCATAGAGAGCAACAGGACCATCAGCAATGGTGTGAGCCGGTTCCTGAAGCAGCACAGGACGCAAAAGAGGAATATTTAGACAGTGACACTTTCTCTGGCTTGAGTCATGAAACTAAGGACTACTGCAGGACACCGCACAGCCCTGTGGGTCAGCTGGACTCACATTCACCTTCGGTTAGAAGGAGAGATCCCTCTTCATCAAAACCTGACAGTCTCTGTAGAACTGTGGATAGAGAACAATTGCAAAAGCAGACTGAAAATATGGGAGTTGATGGCACTCGAATATCTCAAGCTAAGGGTGCTCTGGAATGTGGGGAGGTTTTCAGCAATTTTCCAGCAGGACCTGGAGTTGATTCTTCTTCAAGGAATGACCAATCCTACGTAGTAACACCCCTACTGCCATTAGAAAACGCTGTAGAACCACAAGCAATCCCTGAGCCATGTGCTAATGACTCATTATTGACCTTAACAGTCGGTGATGAAACCAAGTCTCAGTTTGCTGACACCTTCGAGAAAAGATCGAAATGGGATCAAATTAACAAAAATATCACAGACACTCAGTCAGGACACAATGAGCTGCGAATAAATATCACAACCTCAAGTGAGAAGCAGTTACAGCAAAATGATACTGACAGTACTAACCCTGAAAGACAGTTGATTTTGAATACATCTGTTACGAATAGTAAAGATAATGAATGTCACAAACTGGGTGTTGATCAAAATAAGATCAGCTCATCTGTATCACGTTGTCTTTCTGTATACGAGTCTGTATCAGTTGAGAAGCCTATTGAACAGGAATTTGAGGAGTCAACAAAACACAGCCAGTCACAGCCCTCAGTAGAGCACAGCCAAACACAATCCTCAGTAGAGCACAGCCAATCACAGACATCAACAGTACATAGCCAATCACAGAATTCAGCAGAACACAGCCAATTACAGGCCTCAAGAGAAGACAGGCCATCACTAGATTTTGTTGAACACCAATCCAGCCAATCACTGGATTCTGTAGAATGCAGCAGATCACAAAAATTAGTAGAACACAGGCAATTACGAGACTCAGTAGAACACAGTCAGTCAAATGATTCTGTAGAATGCAGCCAACTACTGTATTCAACAGGACACAGCCAGAGCTCAGAAGACATGCCATCCCAAAGTGTCCTCAAACACAGCCAATCACAGACCCCAGTAGAATATAGTCTATCACTGCCCTCTCTCCAACACACCCAATCACAATCAAATGATTCTGTAGAATGCAGCCAATCCCAGGATACAGAAGAAAACATTCTTAAATTAGAACACATACAGTTACAGAATTCTATAGAATATAGCCAATCACAGAATTCCATACAACACAGGAAATCACAGGATTTAGCAGAACAAAACCAATCACAAAACACCATAGAGCACAACCAATCACAGGTTGAGTTCATTAAAGCAAATTCTGTGAAAACCCAGTGGACTTTGACCGGCTCAGACTTAAACACAGCGTCTTTTTATGAAAAGGGACAATTCTTACAGGACTCTGTGGATGTATGCATGAACTGTGAAGTCAGTCAATCCATGAAAACATCTGGAAGGCTTGCATCAAAGGATACTGACAAAGAACTCGATTTGAACTTTGAAAAGAATAACAGTCTAAATTTAAAAAAGCAGAACTTAAATGACACCTTACCTGTTGTTTCTGAATGCAAGTCTTTTGCAGCTGAGAAAGCTTTCTCAAATGTGCCTAATCCAACTTTTGCTGGAGTGTCAGATTCACTGCATCAGCATGTTATCATTGACCGGACCTCAGAACAGTCAGATGTGCAGGCCAAACGTCATTACAGTCAACAAAATTTCCCAGTATTTCAAATGCATACTGAAAAAAATAATTACTCAGTTAGTAGTTATCACATGGACAGTCGATGCTTAGAGGACAATGTCTCAGGATATCATGGGCCTGAGGCCAATTTTTACGAAACCCGTCAGTGCCCTAACAGCAGAATTAACTCTAACACACAGGACGAATTCACTGAAGCACAAGTGCATGTTAACACGAAAACCTCTGACACCAAGGATGGTGACGTGTTAAAAAAAACACAGCAAAATAGCAAAACATGTAACATTATTAAACGGTACCAAAAAGAATGTACAATAGTTCCCTCGATAGAGCAGTCAGTTATTTACTCGGATAGTTCGGGACGCAAAGAATACACCAGGCCCAAGACATTGAGCTTCGCATGTCCTGATATGAAGACAGCCGAAGCCGATAGATGCACTGTAGACAGTCCTGTCGAATCTCTTGCTAGTCTGTTTGAGATTTCATGTGACAAATCTCAAGTCAGTCCCACAGATGTTTGCTTTGAGCTCAGTGATGGCCTTCATGCAAACTGTAAACACGTAGCACATAGCGTTATAGAATATGCAGAAACCTCCAAACAGTTTCACCGACCCGACACCCTGTCTGACAAACAAGCAAGGCAAAATGAGTCAGTTGGAACAATTGAGCCGGGTGTTGATATTTGGTCTAGTGCATGTACTGATCCTTTCACGAATTCACAATCTCCTTTTGATTTTTCCCAGCTGAACAGTAGAAACAATGAATACAGCTCAGACACAAATAATAATATTAAAGCTATTACTTTAGAAGATTGTACCTCAGGTGAGCAGATTTCTTTGCCAAGTTCTTTGCAAAAATACAGCAGGTTTAGTATCAATGCTGGATCTTTAGTCCCAAAAATTGGTGTTTACAAAGACAATGCTCCTACAGAAATGAGGACTGCAACTGACAGCAAAGATAATGTTGCTGAACCTTCAGAAATCAACAGATTCCATAGAGATGTTATAGTAAAGCAGCTCTGTGATTGCTGTGATGGAAAGGAGTGCCAGCTGCACTCGTCTGCAGCGAAAGCAGAGCAGACAGCGGGAGGATTTCAGTTCAAGGGCACAGACGGCATCAGTCAGAGCAGAACTGCAGTGTTGCAAACCTTGAGTCCCTCACACACAGATGACCAATGCAGCACACATGGAGAGGCTAATGCAGACTCCACAAACTGTGAATTTTCGCATATTGGCCATTTGCTTACACACAAACATCCGGAGCTCGTCCAAGAGAAAAGCATATTACCACTGAACTGCTCTCTCAAGGTCGATGCTACTTATGCATTAGAAAACATGGAGAAAAAGCTTGAAACATTCATGGCAAACTCTCCTGAAAGCACTGATTCAATATGTTTAACTTCTGATCCTCTTTGTAAGGAATCTTTGCAACTGCGCAACTCAGACGCCGAGGGTGCATTTGTTACATGTTGCCGTATTTTACCCATCACTAATTTAGAGGCCATTTTGGAGTCGGATCATTCACCGGAGAGCTCATTTGTGATGGAAAACGGGCTGGGGGAGCAACAGGGAGGAAGTCTGTTATCAGAAGGTGGATTCAGTGAGGAATGGAGTTCTTATGATGATGTCCCAAATCGCCCACATGAGGACGTTTCTGCCATGTGTACAAAAGCTGCTGCCATTAATGAACCAGATGCTGGAGAAACAATGGGCTCTTTATCAAATGGATTCGATAGCAGTGATGGTTATAGTGTTTCTAGTTTTGTCTCACAAGACCTTGACTCCAGTACCAACAGTGAAGAGATGGAGGACAGCACTCAGTCATCGTCTAGTCTTCGCGGTTCTGCAAGAAATAAGAGAACCCAATCAGGGAAGGGCTCTGTATTTTCAGTTTTTTCTCGAATGCCCTCGTTCCGTAAGATTAAACGAGAACACAAAGGGAATAGCAAGGTTGATCCAGAAATTGAGGATGGAGATGAGAGGGGTGAGGTGAAGTACAATCAGTCACCCACACGAAACCCTTCACTCTACAAGACCTCTATTTCTCAAAGTACAGATCATCTTATAGACATTACAAAGTTTGCTGACCACTCCAACGATGATATTTTTGAAAAAGCTTTTACTTTAAACATGCAGAATAGAGAGAAATACACAATAGCTCAAAATATGTATCAGCAGCACAAAGATGGAGATGCACTGAATTTTAGATCTTCACCAACAACAGACGGGTTGCAACAAAAAAGGAGCAAGAGTACCGATAACTTAAACTTGCGCATGAAGCTTGCAATGGCTCACAAATCTTTGTCCAGCCTGTTTGAGTCTAGATATCCTGAGAAGTACAACCAGGAGCAGATTTCACAGTCAGAGAACGAGGAGGTAAAAACCAAGCAGTCCTGGAGAAAGTCAAAGCGTTCTAAGGAAGCAGAACTTTTTAAGAGAACTCTATCGGTTCCTGGGATGTCCTGTGACAAGTCCATAGATCAGAGCCATATCGATTGTGCCTTCTGTGCTCCTCAAAACAGATCCAGACTTAACAGCTCACCGGCTTCCCAAAAGAGTTTGAGGACCACGTGCCATTCTGATTCACAGAGTTTGAAATCTGGTCCTCAGGAACAGTCTGAAGATAGTAAATATCTGGAAGGAAGTGAGCTGCCTTGTGCTCCTTACTTAGATTCTGACCAGATCTCAGAAGATGGCTTTGAGTTCAGTGTAGAGGACAGGTCGCAGTCACCTGTACATCCCACTGTTTTTGCACTCGCAAATCAGATGTCTCCTACCTGGACCAGATCTTTAAGCTGTTTTGAGACCACTGATACTCCGACGAGGCCCATGAGCCCTAAACCTCAGAGTCCTGGCTCGGGCTGGACACACCGGAGGAGCTTCCGTTACCCCTCGAGATCCGTTGCATCTTCTCTCTGCTTGCTCGGTCAGGGAGTGAGCACCGATGGTCTCTCTGATCCACCTCAGAGACCGACGTCTCTCAAACCAAGGACGGCACAACTCACAACAACACACTCTTTTGATTCTGAGTCCTTACTAGAGGACAGCAGTTCAGACAGTCAGTCTCAAAATAGCCTGAATTCAGCGTCCCTGATCATCAAACCAGAGGTGAGTCGAAGCCATTTATGAAGTTTATTATGTTAGGAGGTGCTTAAATGTGTCCTTTGGACAGGATTGCTTTATGATTTCTCACTGTGTGTAATGTTTTGCTGTTTGTATGTAGTAATTATCATTCAGTTTGATTTTATCACAAGGCTCTTTGTGCTTCAAAGTGAATTATTATAGTGCATTGTTCAAAATACATTCCTGCTTTCTGGGATTGAGCTGGGCTAGCCAGCAAGTTAGAAGGGGTTGTTGCATGTTTAAGTCACAATACTTTTCTAAGATAGTGCCATCTAGTGGAACATTTATGATCACTTTGTGTGGCCTGCAGTGCAAAAATTCACTGTAACTTTTTTTTATTTCAAGGTCTTTTTTACAGATAGAGTGTGTTTTGCATGGGTAGATTTTTCGATTAGTTTGGGGTTGGTAAGATATAAAAACTGAAAATGTGTTCAAAAGAAGTCTCTTATGCTCACCAACACTGCATTTATTTGATCAAAAATACAACACAAACAGTGATATTGTGAAATATAGTAACATTTTAAAACTGTATTGTATTTTAAGCTTTTTTTTTTTTAAATCTGGGCAAAGCTTAATTTGCTGCATCCATTACTCCAGTCTTTAATGTCAGACGATCCTTCAGTAATTTTTCTGATATGCAGATTTTGTGCTTTTTGGTGTCCTTATCCTCAGTGTTGAAAACAGTTCGGCTGCTTAATATTTTTGTAGAACCTGTGATACATTTTCAGGATTCTTTGCAAAAAAAAACTCACCTTTTATATGAAAGAGAAAATATTTGTAACATTATAAATGTTTTTAATATAATTTAAATAAATTTACTGCATCTTTGCTGAATAAAAGTACTATTTTTTTCAAAAACAATCTTACTGACCCCAAACATTTGTTATGTAGGCTATGTTCTAATACACAATACACATGCATTAGGCATATGTTAAACAGTTTAATATTGGACTAACCTTAAAAAATATCTAAAATACAGTACAGTGTAAATGTTGACTTTTAAATTCATAACATTATTAAAAGTCAACATATAACAAACTTCATCCTTTAGTGGACATCCATCAAAAAAAAAACATGTACATGTACTGTACGATAACCACCTAAATTTGCACTCAAAGCATGTACAGCACAGTACTGAGCCAGCCATCCAGTCAGAAGAGAGAAGACAACAGGGAAGTGCATGTGTGCTTCGGGTGAAGTCCAGAGAGCAGGGTAAAGCTGCACCCAGACCCATCTCAGACCTCTACGGTTGGACCGTGTCTCTTCAGGGCATCAGGGAGGTGGCGCTTGACCTGGAGAGGAAGAGCAATTCGACCAAAACACATCGGCGTTCATGCTCATATGAAACCTTGACCAATGTGGAGAGCATCCATGAAAAAAAGCTTAACACACGGCAAAGTTTGCGTCAGCTTAGCGCACCGACATCTCAGAAGCACGAGAAAGTAAGGAACTCATCCAAAAGAGAGAACAAATTGACCATCAGCATCTCCCACTGCACCTTTTCTTCTCCTGCTTTCTTCCTGTTTTGTGCACCTGGATTCATTACCTTGTAGTGCCTTTAGGATTTCCGATTTCTCTTCCGTTTCTAATTTTCCTGAATGCACAAACATCTGGCTGAACACTTTTATTATTTATGATGTCTTTTGGAAATATCAATTGAGCTTATGAATTTGAGTCATGTAAAATAGACAACTGCATTCATTTACACAGTATTTCTCAGTACATACAGAATAATGACTGTCAAATTATATTTAATAATAATAATAATAATAATACAAATAATTTGACCACTGTTTTCCCAATGCTTTTCATAGATATAAAGCTATTAATATTAATAGAATATTATAGTTATGTATACTGTTTGTCACTGTTTTGTCAGTACTTTTCATATTGTACTGTAGTAAACAGTATGAAGTAGAGTAAAAAAAAATATACATAGCAAATATTTTTACTCATTATTATTAATAATAAATACTTTTGTCTCATCCGTAGGTGCGCGCTAGACTATCCCTCACTTCTCCAGAGCAGTTCCCCTCTGTTCCTCTCAAAGACCACTTCTTCTCCCAGAGCACACCTGTTGGACTTGACTTTTTGGGTTGGCCTCACCGTGCCTCATTTTCAGGTATGGAACACTGGCATTTAAACCTTCTATACACTGCACCACGACCCTTTATTATAGCACAAAGTACATTGATCTTTGCTTTAAGTCTTGGTGTGCTTTATCGTCCTCCAGGGGGCAATGGTTTCCTTCGTTCTGCAACCTTTGATAACCCTCTGTGAGTTATTTATAGTTCTGTTTGTGACGGTCGGAGCCCAGAGACTCACAGACGTCTTTGATGTAAATTTACAGTCTTTC
The DNA here is from genome assembly GCA_032359435.1 of Enteromius unitaeniatus. Lineage (NCBI taxonomy): Eukaryota > Metazoa > Chordata > Actinopteri > Cypriniformes > Cyprinidae > Enteromius > Enteromius unitaeniatus. The sequence continues at coordinate 832,002 of JAUMHI010000022.1, forward strand.
ATCATCAAACACTAACCTATTTGAACTAAGATACCTGGACATAAACCTGAGGAGCCCCTTGCCCCCGCTGCAGTCACAAACAAACAGTACATCTGTGATGAGTGATGAATTCCACCTACAGCGAACGATTTCTTAAGAAGAAGCTTTATTCAGTCGTGTGTGCTCGTAGCGGGAGCACAGAGGCTATCTTTGTGCAGTAATGCACGGAGCGTGGAGCTCAAAGGCCCCCAGTGCTGATCCTCTCGCTTTCTGCCAAACAATCCTGCTGATTATTTCTCACCCACTCACTGGCGCCAGGCCTTCTCTCGCTCACTCTCTTAGTGTAGAGGTAGATCTGGCATGGGTTTATAACCCCCACCCTTACATACGCTCACATATGCACAATTTTAAAAGGAGACTTTGATTTAGGAAATTGAGTAGAGTGTCTCAGAAGAAGTGTAAGCTACTATGAAATGGGCTTTGGCTGACCTTGAGTTGGCTGTTTTGTTTGCCTGCTGTTATGAGCATTATGTTTCTATGATCAACATAAAACCTTGGCTAAATCTGAGCCTGTTATATTTTCCTCCTGAATCTCTGATCTAAACCGAGACTTCTTGATCTTTTTTACTGTTGTTCTGTTCCATTTATATTCATATTCCTCTCACTATTGATGTGTTATTGCTGTCACAGGCTCTGTATTTTCTAAATGCCTTGCTTTATGTAATATGGATTCCTATGAGGAGAAAGACACAATGACCTCATTTTGCCCCTTCCTGACATCATGCCCACTCTACGACCTTTCTTGTACGCTGCATGATAAGCCAATGCTGCACTCCTATTGAGGTTATGCTAATGTAGAACTTGAGGCTTAGTTTGTAGTTTTAGTTCAGGAGTTCTTCATGAGAGCGAAACTAACACCGATACATGCTTCTCTCCACAGAATTGAATCTCAGCACACCAGCACAAGAGGCACACGGACAGGTTGCCCCGCTGGGTGAGTTTACTCAATATGAACCACAATATGAGCTGGACAATGCTATTAAATATTGAAGGGACAGCCAAAACTCTGATTACTCTGTTTGTGTCTGTGACTGTTGGGTTGAACATATTTTTTTCTGGTGATTATGGTGATTATTCTATGCTGTTTGAGTCTGTTGGCTAATAGTCCAATTGGATCTTTAAGTATGTGTGATTTAAACTGGAGGTTTGATGTTACATTTTGATCTCATTTTGAGCACTTTGGAAGAGAGCCTCTTTCTGTAAATACAGCTACTGTATCTGCTTATTTTATAAGTAAATACTATCAGCTTGTAAGAGAAAAATAGTTGTCATGTTGTTGTTGTTGTTATTTACAATGGTTTTGTCAATATTAAATATTTATTAATAATAATATAATATAATTTATAAAATAATTAAAAAATGATTAAAATCATAATACATAATAATAGTGTTTTTTACTATCACTACTACGGTATATAATAATAACAATTATTATTAATATTATAAATATTTAAATATAACAATGGAAATAATAATAATTAAAACAATTTTTTTTTTACTGCTGCTACTACTAATAGTATTAATAATAATAATATTTGTGAGGGTACATTAAATAATTTATTAACTAACTAACTAAATAAATACATAAATAATAGTAATTATTATTATTTTTCAAATTGTGGTATTGAGCTGCACTAACCAGCAAGTTTAGCATTTTTATATTTATTTTTATAACAATAATTTATTTATTTACTTTAATACTATTACTACTAACAACAATAATTATTATTATTACTATTTTCAAAATGTTTTGTACTCTTGTACTTTTGTATTTTTTTATTATTATTATTTTTTTTTTACTGAATTTTTCCGTAGACCCACTTGGGCCCCCTGGGGGTCCCCCAACCCGAGTTTGAAAACCCCTGATCTTAACCATTGGCCTGTCTGACCTGTCACATTCAAGAATGTAAGGAATGTTCCACTGAGTTTTATCTTTGTTCCGGATCCAGCTCCCATGTTATGTAAAGTGTGGTCACAGCTGCAAGGGTTCGCACAAGTCAAGATTCTTGAGTTCGAGTCTGAGAAAATCGCATTCCTTTCTATTCTTAGTTTCCAGAGATCCTGTCTGTTTCTGTGGAAATCACATCTTTTGGTACTACATCAGAGCACTGCGTGAACATGCTTTGGCTTTTGTTGAGATAAATTGCGAACATTTTTGGCCACGTCATTAGTGTGATCTAAGCTAATTATGGGTTAAATTCTTAGAAGATGCTTGCGACTCTCAACATTGCTAGTGCTCTCTCCAGGCGCTGTCTTTTGGTTTACTAACAGCTTGGCTTTAACAGTGGAGGAGGGGAGCTCAAGGGGGGACTGGAAGGGAGGGGGAAGGCGGTTCTTTTCAGCGCCAGACCGAGCGTTTCGCATCGAGCCATGTGAGTTGTATGAGTCCTCCTCCCCTTAAAGGATCCCCAGTGATGCCAGCCTGTGACTGTATGCTTGTGCTCGAGAGAGAGAGAGAGAGAGAGAGAGAGAGAGAAGGCTGATTGTGTGTCTGGGCGTCTGTGTTGAGCCGTGAGCTCTTTGAGACTGTGCATCCAAGAGTGAAAGTAAAAGAGCAGGAGAGCGAGTGAGGAATGACAGAGGGAGGCTGAGGCTACACCACACACTCAAGCCTCGGAGACGCGCTTTGGACCCCGACACCTGCCGAAGCGACACCACCCTTCTTTCTCTCTCTCTGCGCGTCCACATGCGCACCCAGCACAGTGCCGGTGAGGTGGGCGTCCTGCTGGCAGGAGGTGGCTGCAGTGGTGGCAGCTCAGAGCAGTCACCTGGCTCTGACTCAGACTGTAGCCCCGCTCTGGGACTGGCCGGAGGGGTTAGAGCAGTGCGAGGGGTCATGTCCCATTACTGGAGTCTGGAGAGCCTTCACTCCACCAACGGTAAGACTCTCTCTCACCTTCAGAGCAGAGGTTCGAGCTTGACGTCAGTTGACACTCATGCAGGGGGTGACGTTCTGCCTCTGTGAGGTTCTTGTGACAGCTCTTGTTCATTGTATTGCAGGCTTTTGCTCAATGTGATGGCATTGTTTTGAGTCCTTGATGGGCGAAAAGAGGTAGCTGAAAGAGCCACTGTTTCTATGCAAATGTAAACACGTCGCTCCTGCGATTCGCATGTCAAAGCAACAGGAGTTGGTTCGACATGTATAGAAACTGCACGAGTCGGAAATCGAGGTGGCGATGTGGGAATCGAGATGCTTTGCCATTGAATGAAGCTGCCACTCTCTTTACCGTCTGCATCTTGCTTAGGTTATTGCATTAGTGTCACGGATGTCGTCTATTGATCTATGTTCCTGCTGGCTCGTAATTGGTTAAGTGGTAATGTTGTGGAAGCCTCTGTCAAGTGAGCCAATGTGAATTGTAGATATAGATGGATTGCTAGGGAGAGAACTGACAGCTTTTCCTGCGTTTGGGAACTACATGTATTTTCTCGTAGGGTATACATTTTTTGATTCATTGGCACCCATGTGATATTAAACAGTGTGTTCAAAATATTTGAGGGGAAAGCAACACTGCCCCTTTTACCTCTGTGAACAGAGCCGATATATCGATTAGCACAAATTCTTCAGGTTTCCTTTCTAAGAATAGAGCAACTCTCTCTCTGTGCCGGCGCTATACCCATAGTCGCATAGTAAAACGAGTGATGCAAAATAAGATGCCAGTTTAAGCAGTATTTTGGTCTCATTATCTTCTCATTATCTAGGGTTGGCATGGTGACAGACAAGCCAATGACCGTCAGCCAAGGTAGCACTGATGTCACAAACGGCCACCGCTACTCACGTCAGCTGCAATTTGGATGTTTTTCTCATTTTCTGCTATGTCCTAAGAGAGATGGGATGGGACTTTTCCTGTGATGGAGGGAAATAAATGGTGCACTGTGAGCCGGGGGCAATAGCTACAGACATTTCAAACAGCGCTGTCACCTCGTCACGGTCCGCTGACCTCATTATAGCGCTCATATAGCTGATCGCAGAACAGTCAGAAGAACAAAAACCAGAGTGACACGTGAGAAATGTGTTGAACTGGAACGTTTGTTAGTTTTGAACATTAGAAGTTCAGGCTTTAGAAGGCTCTTTCTTGGTATCTCTAGACAGAGATTGTTTGGGTTCAAGCCAGACTTGACCTGCAGAACTCATTGACTAAACTGAGAGACTCTCTACCCTAGTATTTGAGGAACAAGAACTGTTTTTAGTGTAATTACTGACTGGGAGGTCTACAGTATGTACTGCAATATCTAGAGAAAGCTATCCATTAGCTTTTCCGTTTTTGCTTAGCTGGTGCAGGATACCTCAGAAAACTGTGACAGTCTAGTTTACTTTTTTCTAGTTGTTAACTAGTAAACTAATTATTAGAATGCCTATTATTATATTAGTAGGCCTACTTATAAAGCACATATATGACCAATCCTACCCAATACCTAAACTTAACACTTTTTTAAACGTATATTGTTTCTAATTTGCTGCTTATTAACAGTTAGCAAGACAGTTGTTATTTCATTTTAATTCATTATACAATAAAATCCCAACAAAGTCACAAAATAATATGAAACAGGCAGTATTTCATTATTGAGATATTTTGTACCATTTGCCTTTAATATAGTTTGCAACTGTCTTAGAATAGATTCATAGAACCTTTGAATAGTCCCCGGGTTGAATGTGGTTTATCAGAACATCTGCCAGTTGCTTAGAGATATTGGAGGAGGGAGCTGGCTACTTACTTTTCTTTCCAAAACTGCCCACAGTTGTCGACAATATTCAAGTCAGGTGATTGAGCTGGAGAAGGCGAATATTGAAGTTTATCTAGTTGCTCTATATATCTCGGGTTTCTTATCATGACACCATCTTTTTCACATTTTATCACTGGTTTCTGTGATAAAAGTTTTAGCGTTAGCTGCTCTTTTATTGATGTTGTTTTTGTGAAGTTATCTGTGGTCATTTTTTGGGGAGTCATGGTCTTGAAGGTGAATATTCAGGTTTTCTAATGTTGTTCTGTGTTGTTCAGATACAATAATTCTTAGTGTAGCCCTGTCATTCACTTTTGGGTTTTGTCCCTTATTCTTCTTCACTGATGAAGTCTTTCCATGTTTTGTATGTGCAGTCATAATCATAAACACTACAATTTGGCTGTTAAATTAAGAGACACTAAATATCTAACTAATTTGACATATTTGGAAGTGTAATAAATCAACCATTTAACCCTAGGCTTGTACTAAACAGAACACATGTATTCTAAAATGATTTACAAACTATAGAATATAAACAAATAAAATATCAAATAGTAAACAATCACAAAATTTGTATTTTCAAAAGTGGCTGTGTATGTAGAAATGATATTTATGTTACAAAACATTTCTATATTTTAAATAATGTTTGCTGTTTTGTACTTTCTATTCATTAATTAAGAATCCTTAAAAAATATATATCAGTTTCCACTTAAATATTCAGCAACTTATACAATAAAACAATAAGAAATGCTTCTTTATCACCAAATCCAAATGATTTCTGAAGGATCATAAGACATCAAAGACTGTTGGAGATTCAGCTTTGCCATCATAACTGTAATAATATTATAGATTCTTTGCTTTTACTATATTTTTGTTAAAGCATACAGAAAGCAAGATATCTTTCAAAAACATCATCTTGCTGAGCCCAAGCTTTTTAACAATACTGCATGTAGCAGACTTTCTGCATGCATCAAGTTAATGCATGCACCTTGACACATTTAATACCCTGAACGGCTTTTCTTGCACTTACACCTGTCAAGGACGGCTGCAAGTATAGATATGGTATAGAAACTGTGATGCGCAGTAGAAATACTCTCACAGGATGCCACCACCGCCAGCCATCAACATTTTGTGCTTCTGCAAACCCTCTTCTCTTCTGCTTTCATTTGTTGTGTGAAATGCACGTCCACTTCTCACTTGTCTCAGAACCAGAAATAGAAAGTCTCAGTTCTTCTCAAAAGCACTTTCATTAAAGGCTTGAATTTCCATGCTGGAAGAGAAGCAGATGTGTTTCTGTCCATATTTTCCTTGCGGGCTATTTTGTCTTGATTGCAGAATCTTGTGACCGCCCAGTGTGAGCCCGGTCAAGTGATAGAGAACGAGTCTGAAGTTTGTTTGTAAATGAACACTTATTGCTTAATTCTTATAAATGATCATTCCTCAAGAAACCGAATGACATACCATTCAATATTTAATTGAACCAAATGAATTACGCTACGCCTTTGCTTTTCATAATCCAACAGTTGCTTTGCTAATCTGTTTAACATGTAAATGGTACTGGGGGTCTGCAGCCCCTCAGGCCCATCACAACTGAGACAGAAGGTGTTTCATTCACACTTTTATACATAAACCACAGCCGTACAGCTTTACGGTATGACAGAATGCTCTTTCTCTTTATATGTGTGTATACATACAGTGGGTATGGAAAGTATTCAGACCCACCTTAAATTTTTCACTCTTTGTTATATTGCAGCCTTTTGCTAAAATAACTTTATACCTCTTTAATGTACACATAGCACCCCATATTGACAAAAAAACAGAATTGTTGACGGTTTTGCAGGTTTATTAAAAAAGAAAACTAAGAGCACAGTGGCCTCCATGAGCCTTGGTGAGAGAGGTAAAGAAGAACTCAAAGATCATTGTGGCTGTGCTCCAGAGATGCAGTCGGGAGATGGGAGACAGTTGTAGAAAGTCAACCATCACTGAAGCCCTCCACCAGTTGGGGCTTTATGGCAGAGTGGCCCGACGGAAGCCTGTCCTTAGTGCAAGACACATGAAAGCCCGCTTGGAGTTTGCAGCCAAGTACAGGGATATCCTGGATTAAAACCTTCTCCAGAGTGCTCAGGACTTCAAACTGGGCTAAAGGTTTACCTTCCAACACGACAATGACCCTAAGCACATTACTAAAATAATGAAAGAGTGGCTTCACAACAACTCGGTGACTGTTCTTGAATGGCCCAGCCAGAGCCCTGACTTAAACCCAATTGAACATCTCTGGAGAGACCTAAAAATTGCTGTACACCAATGTTTACCATCCAACGGACAGAACTGGAAAGGATCTGCCAGGAGGAATGGCAGAGGATCCCCAAAACTTGTTGCATCTTTCCCAAAAAGACTCAGGGCTGTATTAGATCAAAATGTTGCTTCTACTAAATAAGGGTCTGAATACTTAGGACCTGATGTGATATTACTTTTTTAATAAATCTGCAAAAATGTCAACAATTCTGTGTTTTCTGTTCAAATATGGGGAGCTGTGTGTACATTGAGGGGGAAAAAAAGTTAAACTTAAATGATTTTAGCAAATGGCTGCAATATAACAAAGTGTAAACAATTTAAAGGGGTCTGAATACTTTCTGTACCCACTGCATATATATATATATATATATCCATGTCTTTTTTTGGTTTCAGCTATGCAGCAAAGAAGTGAATGGATTAAAAGTGTTTGACAAAAGCTGTTTGGAGTGTTAAGTCTCAGGATTTCAGAATTCCGCTTACAAATTAAGGTCCTTAAATGGTTCTTTGCAGTACATCGTAGAACACTTGAGTTCTTAAGATGGCTACATTATATTGTTCTTTTGATGCAAGGTTTAAATGCATGATTCTTGTTAAAATAATAATCATTACTATAAATACTTCTCTTTGCTTCATACCTATTGTGCCGCTCACAAGAATAATAGCTCAAATTAAGTGACCTGTTGAAAAATTCAAAGAATTCAGACATATGATTGTCACTTGGCAGGAAATAAATCATGAAAATATCCCATAGACTTGTGCTGCCAGAGGAACTCGTGCCACAGCAAAACGCACCCTAGCAACCACATAGCAACACTGTAAAACCCACTCATTACTCTATAGCATAACTCATAACTGCAAATCATATTTTTGAAAGCTATTGAAAGCTATTCAATTTAAAAGCTATTTGGGTAACACTTTGTATTTAATGCACTATAATGCATTCATTATGCACCTTATTATGTGCCGTATGATCTTATAGGTAACCGTATCCACTGTTATAATACATTATAATACTTGTATCTATTCATTGTTACAGCTTTAGAAAATATAATGCATTAAACCATGGCAAACAAACCTTCAAATATTATGATTTTAACTTTGGTCACAGATATGAAACCATCTAATGCATTACAATATACATTATGAATACATTTATAATGCATTATACATAAAGGCTTTAAGTTAACCTCCTTTTCCTATGGCACCATGCTGAACTGTGTCAGCTTTGTGTCATCACTGTTACTATACACAGTGTTTGTTTGCAGTATCCACAGTGACTCAGTTGCTTCGCTCTTTGAGGTATTTTGCTCAGTCTGTGGGTGAAATGGCACTGCAGTGTGATGCTACATCCATAGTCACAATGAGCAGAGGCCCACACGGCCCCGCAGTACTGCAGCACTGACCGGAGGAATTCTCGCCATTGTGTCAACGCCTCAGCTCGGCTCTCAAACAGATCACACTTTGTTGAACCAGACAGCTCAATGGCAACTTTTTATGGTTATGTTCTACCATATTATTCTGAAAACTGTAGCTGTTTTAGAGCAGCAGATTTTATTAGATGACACTGGTGAGAAAATCTCAGCCGTAATTTCACTGCGGTCAAGATGTCATGTTCCCACCCTAATTCTATCCCTCATAGCCACAGAACAGAGGGAGACATCATCACGGCTGTGAAATCATTGTGGCATATTTTCATTTTCTGCGAGTTCATGGAGAGATTCCAGACACTCCTCCCTCTGTTTGGGTCATTTAATAAACTTTGATCCTGTTTTCAGGGTTAGTAATAATCTGCAGTCTACGCAGATTATGGTCCCAGACTTCTGTGTCATTGACATCAGTCTGCCAGGAAGTCAAATGAGGATAAAGGCTGAAGTTTCGATGGTTGAGGGTGAGAAAAGAAAGGAAGTAAGATCAAAAGATAAATAAATAGTAAGAACAAAAGAAAAAGAAAAAGGCAAAAACAGGATTGGCACTTAGAGTTCCATTAAGTTTAGTAGTTTGCATATTATTATTATATATTTGCTAAACTGGTAATTCTTTCAGGGTAACAGTTGTTTACTATTAACTAAGATTTTACCCTCAAAGTCTTAATTTGCGACTAATTAATAGTAAGGTAGTTGTTAAGTTTAGGTATTGGGTAGGATTGGGGATGTAGAATGGATGTAGCTTTACTATTACTACTAATAAATGGCTAATATTTTATACGTTTTTGACCCAATTTGACCCATTTTATTGTACTTGAAATGAAATCAGGACTTCTGTTGCTTCTGTTTCTTTTAATCCATATGTGTGACTGTATATGCAAATATCTATAAAATCTATGTATCAACTATGTATCACTTACACATTAAAAAAACCGTGATAAGGTGATAAGGATTATATATTAATGATTAGATGTAAACCAATCGCATATTTTAATTAAATGAATTTTGCTGGTTATATGTATAATCCATGTTCATACTTTTTGACCATTTTGATTTATGCCGATTAATTAAAAAAAAAAAAATGATTATTTTAAGTACTTAATAATAAACAAAGCAAGTATGTATTTTTTTTAGTGCAGAATTGCTTCATTGGTGTGCATTGATTTCTTTCCTTGGTTAATATGTTTTCTGTTAAAACAGAAAGATTAAATTGGACAGAATGAAGAACTTGTACCTTGTTTTACAGAATAGCAATTGTGCAAATTAACTAACCTGGCTTCCATGACTATAAAGCTCATATAAGCTAGTCAGGCCAAGGCGGGCTTAACCTACGTCCATCAGATGCCTCTGTATACTACTGGACGAATCTACAACCAATCAGACCACTCATTTCGATGACATATGCGTAGTGGTGGAACCTGAAGCCACCATAACCTTCATTAAAGCAGTAGGAAAATGTCTTTACTTACTTTAATTACATCTGCTCCTGGGGGGGGTTTCTCATTGGTTCCCACTTTTTTGGGAACAGAAATGCTCTAAAAATGCAGCTTTGCCAGACTGACTTTGCTCGCAAAAATGAATGTAGCATCACAGGAACTATGGGCGGGCCCAGTCTACAAATTAACAGTTAATCAGTCAATCTTAAGCTTGATACTTTTTAAAATAAACATCGAGAAGATAAAACCAGCTGAAGGCTCTTTACCCTCCATGTTCACCTCAGCCCTCGGTTTACTGTCTGAACAACACTTTACCCAGAATTTCTCAGCCATCGTCACTCTGCCTGGAGTACGTCAAACTGTACTGGCACATCAGTAATCTTGCCACAGACATTTTTATCTTAAAGTGAGGAATATCATGCAGCCTTAATTTGTCAGTAAATTATGTGCGCCTGTTTGTAGTGAGTACAGCTTATCAGTTCCTCAAGTCTGTTCTCAGACAGGCACCAGCAGGATCGCCCCGGCTGAGCTGTGCTAGGTACAGGCTGGTCCTTTCTAACCCTAGCACAGGCCCTAATGGCTGCTTCCTCCTTGAGTCACTTTCAGAGCTTATTTTATATGAACTAAATTAGCATGTTCATTGTGTCTGACACGGAATAAGAGGAACGTTCTTTGGAACATAGTTTGGAACAAAGGTTTGGCATCAGTTTGTTTGGCTGGCTTTTTTAAAATCCACTTCATTCTTATGATGGCAAATTGCAGCAGCCATTACTCCAGTCTTTAGTGTCCTTCAAAAATCATTTTTAATGTACTGATTTGGTGCTTAAGAAACATTTCTTATTATTGTAAATTCTTTTTGAATTACAAAATAAAAACAGTGTACACATTTCAACCAACCTGGTCTCATAAAAATATGTACCTATGGGCACTTTTTGTGCAACACAGTGGACAAATGTCCACTGAGTGGCGCTAAAACACAGGTTCAATACGCAAACCCTGGCACATTTTATTACATTTATTTAGGTACGTATTACTGTGTTTTTATTACATTAAAAATCTGAGGACTGCTGCTAAAAGTTAATGCTAGTTAACGCTAAAGTTAATCATGTTGTAAATATGCCCTGCACCAAATCCAACCCTTAAAAGAGTTAACGAAATAAGAAATGCATTTGTTGATGCAACCGTGTCATTTCAACTTCCTTTTACACAGATCTGAGCTGTTGAACCGTAGTGCTCAAGTACTCTCAAGCACGTCTCTGTATTCCGTGAGCTACTGAACAAACCTACAGTCTATGAAAACCCATGAGTATGAAGCTGTGTGATCAGCTTTCAAATCTCCTCAGATATTAATATTGTTTTGAAGTCATAACATGATATTCTTCAAGTGTTTGTGCAAAAATTATGCTTTATTCATCTAAAATTAAATTAGTGTGAAAAGGAATAAAAAGTGTCAGAGTTTTACTGCCTCTGGTGTTCGTTTATTTTGGAACCTGCAATGATATGTACTTATTGGTACATATTTCGTATCTCGCTAAAAGTTGCACCCAGGTACATTTATGCATTGAGACCAGGTTGATTTGAACCGAATACTGATACTTTTTATTTAAAACGTCCTAGCTGATCTATAAAACAAACTTATTTTTGAAGAGTAGTGTAATACAGTATATAATACTGTAATTCAGTTGATGTTGATTCAGTCGACACAGGTGTGTGTATAGCCTATTTTATTATTGTCTCAAGTGATAAATCCAGTCAGTTATATTTCAAAACCAACTAATATAATAAACTGCCACATTATTGTAGCAGGCTCTTATTTTGAACGTCAGTTTCACAGCAGACATTTGTCAGATGACTCTGAAGTGGAGTGAGTGTAGTACTCTTTGACTGGGTGTGACATGGAGATTCCTCACAGGGCCGGCTGTCTCTTCTCTGATACACAGAGAATGTCAGACTCCACTGGACTGAATGTTTTCCAGTTAGGATCTTATCTGTGACTCACACGCTATCTTTCTTTGGTCAGACACTCTTAGCATAACTCTTCATCATGAGTGCTTATCTGCGGCGAACTGATTAGCTAGCTTCAGTTTTCCCTCAGGTTAAATATATAGTCTCTGTCAGTTCAAACATAAGGTTAAGCTGTAGGGTTAGTGTTCTTTCATTCATTCATCATCATTCATTGATTGTAAGATTTTTATATGTTTTTGTAAAAGTACTTTATGCGTACCAAGGTTCCATGTAATTAATCCAAAATACAATAAATTCAGAAATACTGAGAAATATTATTTTCAGCATTACTTCAGTCCTAATTTAATTTAGTTTAGTTTAACCTCCATTAAACTAAATTAAGACTGAAGTAATTCTGACGTGTCATGCGATCCTTTAGGTATCATTCTTTAATTTGCTCTTTTGGCGCTCAAGAAATATTGCTTCTTATATACTGTATTCTAGTATTGTATCATACTGTATTACACTAGCGTTCTAAAATATGTTTGTTTTATTAATCAGCTAGGACATTTTAATGCAAAAATATCAGTAAAGATACTTATTTGGTTAAAATCTACCTGTCTCAAGGCATAAACATACCTTGGTGCACTTTTTAGGGAGACACAAAATACGTACCAATAAGTACATATCACTGCAGTTTCCAAAAGAAATGAACACCAGAGGCAGTGAAACTCTGACACCTTTTATTCCTTTTCACATTAATTTAATTTTAGGTTAATAAAGCCTAATTTATAATAAAGGACATATTCATCATAGCTTTCTGGTAACACTTTAGATTAGGGAAGACATATTCAATCAGTAAATGTGCTATATGTGCTAGGACATTGTTTGTAAGAGTTTTGTTTAGGTATTGGGAAGGGTTAAGGGATCTAAAATATATAATGACTTCTATAGTATAGAAAAAAAAATGTCAATAGTTACCTACAACTGTAAAGTATTTTCTTTTGTGTTCAACAGAACAAAGATACTCATACAGGGTGGCGATTCAGTCATTATTTTAGTTTACATAGCTTCATAAAATTCAGATTAAACCACTGATGGCAGATGGACTATTCTAATGGTACCTTTTTATGCTTTTTTCTCTTCATGCTGATGCAAACATTGCTCGGGTTTCATGACAGAATTGCTGCATTTGTCCATATTAGCCTCATAATGTGGTGTCTGCAAATATCAACACATTGTGCACATATGTTTAAAAATGAAGCACAATCACTGCTTGCTTAGCTGATTTTTTTATTTTTTTTATTTTGCTCCATCTGTGTTGTTGCCTTGCATACAATCATGTCACCCATTCACATTGGTGAAGCTGACCTGTGTGCTTTATTTTGATTAGCCATGAGCCACTAGCATTCGGAGAAACTCTCATTAAAGCCATCTCACGAAAGTAGGCTACATGCGCAAATGGACTCTGATTTGCCTCGGGTCCTGCAGCTCTGATTTCTGCAATATGTGGGTAGTAAGATCAGTGGTTTGTAAGTTTTTCACATTGTAATGCACTGTTAATGTGTTTGGTTTACTTAAACACAGCATCATTACTCCTGGCAGGCTTTGACAGCTCGGGGACGTTTTGCTGCTCAGAGCTCTGATCTGAATTTGAATCAGACACATGTTGCTGTTATAGAGGCGGAGCTCCGTGTCTTACACATTTGTTTCAGATGCTGCAGTACACCTACGCATATGGTTTCTCATGGTTAATGAACATTAACTGTTGTGCTGCTCTCATAGTCTAACTGTTTTACTCATAAAAAAATCTAATAAAGACATTTATAATGACAAGAAAGTATAGCACTCATTTGATGCTGTCTAATGTAGGACACCTTTGGAGTGTTAAAACAGAGTCAGTCATGTGAACATGAACTGATGAGTTCTTTTTCTAAAAGAGCCCTTTGGGCTTATAGATCTACATTGATCTCTGTGCCACTCAAACCCAGCTTCTAAACCAGCTCTTTAAAGACTATTACACTGAGTTCGCCTGCTTTGTGAACTCTGTCACACTCACATGCAAAAAAAAACAGGACTTTGAGTATTGAGTGTGCAATCAATAAGAAATAAAATCTTTATTTATTGCTATAAGTCAAAATATTGGGTCTGTGGTCATGGTCAAGGTTTGTAGGTGCTTTATATATTACAGTAGCTGCTCAAGGACTTCTGGGATACTTTAAAGGGTTGTGCGACACAAAGATACATCTTATACATGTATTTATGATCATCTGTGTGTAGCAGCTTACACAGATCAGCGTACGCTATTTGTGTTCAGCGATACTCTCCAAAATGGTACTATTTAAGTCATTATTAAAAAGTATTCTCATAGTTTAATAAAATTCAGTTTGGCAGACTTTTGATGATGTCTTTCATGGTTTTCTGGACCTGGAATGTGAAAATAGTTCAATGGGACAGACACAAGCCTCCCGGTTTTCATCCAAAATATCTTAAATTGTGTTCCAAGGACGAACAAAGCTTTTAAAATTTTGGAACAACATAGGGATAAGTGATTAATGACAAAATTGTCATTTTGCTAACCCTTTAAGTTAACTCAAAAAATGTTAATTCTGCCTTCAGTTAGTCACTCTCATGTTGTTTCATGACACGTAAGATTGGCTTTCTTCTATGCAACACGAAAGCTTATGTTTTGCTGGTAATAATATCTCACTGTTGTTTTGTTGATGAAATACAGCGTTGGAACAGATTTATACATTTTGAGTATACAAGACTACAACTCCACATGAAGTGATATATTTGGGACAGGGCCATAATGCACATTATACATTTATCATCCATCAGTACGGCTTCTAAGAACAGTATGGGCTCTAAATGCAGGTATTGGGTCAATTACAGAAAGAAAAAAAACTTGCATATAAGTGACTGACCCCTCTCTTGTTGACTTAGTGGATAATGAATCAGAAGAAAATGAAATAAAGTACACTGCATCTAAATAAATGAATAATACAAATGAATTATTCTGAAACGGGGTTTGTAAAACTAATCTGCAATAATGAACATTATAGCTAGATGGATTTGAGACTTGACTGATTGACTGAGACTGACAGATTTTTCTGATGTGCTTCCTATCTTCTTTCAATTTTTTATGTTAGTTTTTGGTGTTTGCCGCTAACTTTATAGGTTTTGTTGACTGTTATAGTGGAAGTTAGTGTCGTTTTAGAACTAGGTCTTAATCTTAAAGTGCACGTGGATTAGGCAGAGGAAGTCTTCGTGTACATGGCTCAGAGGTGAATTTGTGCGGTCGGGTGACTTTATCTGAGGATGTGGACTTATAAGGAAGCAGGTCAGTGCGCATTCACAGTCCTGCCTATTTGATCAACTCCTTATATTACCCTCAGCAGATCATGAACCACACATAAAGATATATATGTTTGTGTGTGTTCACGCATGGGGCCTTAACATAGTTAACTCGGTGAAACATGCACGAGTTAACACGCTCAGGTGCGTGGATGGTTACAGTCTTTGTGCTTTTCAGAGACTGATTCTAGACTGCATGCTAGAGTTTTTATATACTGTACTCAAAGAGCAGTATTTTATTGTTGGAATAGGTTCAAAATAAGTGATTCTCCATAGATTGCATTTATTGGTCATTGTAAGATATTAACAATGGAAGTTAAATTGTATTATTTGGATTTTATATTTTTGTTGACATTATAATTGTACAGTCCTTTTAAAGTTTTATGTATTATGTTGTCATTTTAAATTGGATTTCACAAAAATCTTGTAGCTTTGCTTTTAAAATATTTGAATGGATTGGCCCCATTTACTTTATCCCAGATTTGTTTTTAAGAAAAGGAGGGATAATTCAAAATACATTTTTGTAGCAATCTACATTATTTCACAAACGCTCTGTATTGAACTTATCATGTACTAAACCCAGAATATTTATTTAACTGCATCCAGCAATGTAAATGCAATACATTACATACAATGAAGGCTTTTAATTTTTCTTAATCTAATACCTCCTTCAGATCTGTGCTACAGAATCCTCCAAATGCTTGAAACAAAACTCAAACCCTGTTCTGTTTTAAATCCAACGGCAATATTACAATCAAAACATTCCCTTGTAGCATATGAACGCAGTATTTGGGGCTGTCCTAGACAGGATTGTTTGGGTTACCCCACTGTGACCGTCTGACTTCGGGCTCTGAGTGAACTATATTTGATATCATCAGCCCATGTGGCTGTGGAAATGCTAAACTCTGCTTGACATGTGCTGTCGTGTTGCTCTATGCTTTGAGCTCCACTTATAAACAAATCAGGACGATTTGATTCGCTCGTCTGTCTCGCTAATCAATCCACGGCACCACAATTAACCTACATAAAAGATCATAACAGGATTACCAGATGAATTTTCACACGTACAGACAGCTTTTGTTTTAATGACTACAAATCTGCTGTGTTTTTAGGGTCATTTTCCCCCAAAGATCTGTTTGAAGCAGAATTTGAAGCAGTATTCTCATTTACCCTGATTTCACGGACCGTCCTCTCATGCATTGCCAGAACAATGGATCTTTCAGATGGTGTAAATTTGAGTCCTTTCTCTTACATCCATTTATTATGAATGAGACAGGAAGAGAGATGCTTGGCCAGGTCTACTCTTCCTCACTGGTGTACTGCACACTAATAAATAATAGCAATCATGTTGGTAGAGAAGCCAGCCAGCTATAGCAGCAGAGAGTGTTCCCAGTGTTTCAAACAGCAAACGCATGAAAGGGCACATTAATGCACCACTGTGGAGCCAATAAACATCTCACCAGAGTTTTATTGGAGCATTTTGGTCCCACTGTTGGCTCAAACGTGAAAGGAAACGCTAACTGCAAGCTTGTTGTTATGGTTCCCTTGAGTGCCTGCTAACAATCTTAAAACCACTGGTTTGTTAAGAAAGCTTTGTTTTGATGCTAGACTTGTTTTCGGTTCTGGTGACAAGTGCTTTGGTTACTTTCTAAAGGAGAATTTGGCAAAATACGAAGTAGAAGGGATTCAGAAGCTGACGGAGAACAGTACTTTGTTTTTATTAAAGGAGTCCTATGATGTTGCTAAAAAGAACATTATTTGGTGTAATGCAATGTGTTTATGCAGTTTAAGGTGCAAAAACATTATTTTTCACATACTGTACATTTTTGTGTCTCCTCTAAGCCACGCCTCCAAAAACAGCTCCACTGTGATTGGTCAAATACCTTGCATACCTAAGCATGTGGCGGAAATATTACACCCCTGCCCTCGCCGTCCTGGCGCTGTGACACCAAAACAATAAAACACATTACAAACTAGGCATTTGTTGCATCCAGTGGGGACATAATTACTGATTATCATGCCTTAGTACTGTCTTTTTACGCATTGCGCTTGTATCACGCCTTGTAAACATAACACCATGCCCGCATTGGTTATTCGGAAAAAACAAGCACTATCGTTATCCTTCACTCCTCAAAACTCACGTTTGAATATAACTAGCAGGTTCTTTTAATGAGAAAACGTTTGTGAGTCAGAAGTGCCAGACTGTCCTTGCACTGCAGGTTTTAGGAGTCAGTCCTGAACACGCTCTAATATTTGGATTAAACTGTTCTGGAACAGTGTGGTAAATAAAACGTCACCACTGATTTTTAGTTAAGTCCTCTTTTGGAATCACAAACAAAGTAGATTCACTTTCACAAGAACACACTGTGTCTCTTAAACATGTCGCTGCAGCAACACTACAGTGAGAATAATAGTTCCGCCTTCTTTCTTCGCGAAAACATTTGGGCGGTGTTTGAAAATAAACCTACTCTGTGACGTAGAAAGGTGGGGGTGTGTTTAAACAAGCTGTTTAGGGGAGAATACAGGAGACTTGCTCTTCATTATTATTTCCTGTTTGGCATGTTTTTGGATGTACTGTTACTGGGACAGTACAGATTTTGCTTCAAGCTATTGATGCTACAAAGGACACACAGATCTAGTTTGTCTACAGAGCATTTTTAAAGGACAACGAACTGTAGGACAGATGTTTATGTGTGTTTAATGTGCCACACTGGATAGCGCTTTAAAAAAGAATGCAAGGTCTGAAGATGTGTCTTTAGAATCGCTGCAAGAAACGAGAGGCAACCACTTTTACATAGTGTTCAGCCGCATGTCACAGGCTTGGGCCATTGAGTGTGATGGTATGTTGATCTTTGTGGTGTGTGAGCCATCTTTTCACAGTATTTATCAGCCAACTGTTAATAAGATGCAGCTAATCAAATATTCCAACTGCTAATTAGTGGATTAATGCTCTTATCAAGTGTGGCCGTACAAGTGGAGGTCATTAAATTTCCTGGCTGGGGAAATGGTTGCAAAACCTCAGGATCCATGCAGTAAACATCTGTTGACTGTGAGATTGGTTACGTTCTAAATCTGGAGCTTGGGCAAAAATAAATACATTAAAGATAAATAAATACATGCATAAAATAAGTAAATAGATACAGTAAAAAATGTTGCTCTTGAACTAATGAATCTGACATGTTTAATATGATCACATCATGGTTACAGAGCAGGTTGTTTTATTGTTATTTATACCAAAGACCCCCAAATATGATCATAGCCTCCGGGGAGACCCCTTTCCTTAAATGCATTTAAAATGTATAATATGATAAGTACACACATTGTTTGCTTAAGTAATTAGCTATTATATTATCATTTTGCAAAACTAAACAAAACATTTCACAAAAATATCTGCTAGATATTTACTTTTTTGTACATAGATAGTTCAACCGGTTTTTAGAAATCAGAAGGAAAGAATATATATTTTATTTTATTTTGGTTTGGATCCCCTAGCACCCCCTTGTGGCATCCTGTGGGTCCCACCTGTCATAGAAAAGGCCATTTTATTCCACATAGAGTGGGTGTTGTAGTCAGAGAAGGCACCATTTTGAGATCACATGACCTGTCACTGAAGATTGTTTTTTGAAAGCATTTGGTTCAGTCATAGGCCATTACCTCACTCTTAGAACACAGTCATATTGTCCAGCAAAAGAAACAAAAATGACTTATTCTACTTTTAAATAATGTAAAAAACAATATATATATATATATACATATATATGCTGCTTTAGTGTTGCAAAATTACATTTCTATTGTGATCCAAACACAGTATTTTATACTTTTTTTTTTTTTTTTTTTAATTCTTTTGTATATAAATAGAAAAGTATTGTAAGAGTAAGTTACATGATATCTAAAATATTTTTTTGCAGTACATGATGGAGTGTTGTGCTTTACTTTTCAGCTTTGGTGATAACCGATGGACCGCAGGATAAGTCCGGCCTTGCGGATGAGGTGGGGAGTGAAGATGACCTGTACAATGAGTTTCGCAGCTCCTCCAACCGTTTCGGACACCCAGGAGGAGGAGGAGAACAGCTGGCCATAAATGAGGTAAAGCATACAGGCTTGTCTATGTGTCACTGTTTGTGTCCACAGATTGCACTTGTTTCTCTGTCAGTGACCAGACATCCACAGAAGCATGTTCGTTTGCATCTGTGTTTGAAACCCAAGGCCTTGGAGAGCCAAAACAAACTGTACAAAAATTATTTGTATATAGATAACGGGTTACAGACAGGCTTTCAAAGCACCACTATAGTATAGTACGGAGCTGTGCTCTTGATTCAGTGTTTCTGTTCATCTTGGAATTCAGTCACTGTTTTTTGATAGGCTGCTACCCATCTGTTCCTCTCCTGAGGCCTGAGACCAGCAGAATGACCTGCTGCCACTGTACTTCTTCCATCATCTTCAGCATGACTGAAGACGAATTAGTGTTGTAGGAAGATGCTGTTATCTACAAAGAATTTCAGAGAATATGCAGAGCGTCTGAGTTTGATTTATGACTGTTTGGTATCATTTTCGAATGCCGCTCAGTAACTCCATTCAGCATTTTAGTTAGGAACAGCAGAAAAATCTAATCAACAGCCGGGCCTCTGGGAGCTCAGTGTGCACTGAGCTGCACAGAAGCTCTGTGCTGATGCTCTTGTTATTGTTTTTAGCCCTTCTGTCATGATATAGGATCCAGTAAATAATAAATAGGCAAAATGAAAGTGTCATTGGGAGCTACTGTAAGTCAGGCATCACTGTTGCTATTGCTCAGACATATGAAGAATACCTAGTATTAAACTGCACTGTTTGTGCTACAGACATGAATGATACAGTATCTCGAATCATGATCACAATCATTTTCACCTGGAGATCTAAGCTTGCATTATATAAGGGACCTGGGGCGTATTTAGCCGCCAGAATATAACCCCTCAGCAGTTCCTAGTTCCAAACCAGCTTGCTTAAGGTTGGTGTTTAGTCAGTTTTTCCAGCCTGAAATAATAGTTTACTTCAGTTGCGGAGGAAAAAATACAAGTAGAGATTTAGGCCACTATAAGCAAACACCCACAGTGGCCTAGTTTACTGCAAAACATACGGTAACGCTTTAGTATAGGGATCAATTCTCACTAGCATACTAATATATACACATATATTAGTAACATATTAGTGCTAAAAAGCACATATTCTACATCCCTAATTCTACCCAATGACAAAACTTAACAACTATCTTATACACTAGTAATTAGCAGCACATTGCGAGTTTATTACGCCAGATGTCATAGTTAATGTTTGATACCTTTTCTTTGTTAGTGTGATATATGAGTAAAATGGATTACAGTAGGCTTGGTTCTATCCATTGTTTCTTGATTGGATGGATGCAGCTATGAATACAAACTTGCAGCAGGTTGTAAGCAGTGTTGCCAAGTCTGCAGTTTTCCTGTGGTATTGGTCTACTTTCACACTGTTGCCGTGAGCTGTTTTTCATGTCTACGGGTTGAAGCACCCCCAATAATGTAATATTTAGTCCCGGAATTTTTATGTTTAGTCCCCACAATTTTTAATGGACACGATTGGGCAGGTTGGGGAGATTATCTGGACTGAATGACTGGAGAAGTCTGGTATATGTCCCATTCAGAAAAGATCCAAATATGGCATTTTGACAAAAAAAATTACGACACATGCACAGATGAAATGTTTGCAGTTAAATCAATAAAATGCATTTTGAAAATATAATAGGTCAAAATTAAATGGTTTTCTTTTTAATGTTGACTGAAAAAAACAAGATTTAGAAAAGAGAAATAAAGGAGTAAGAACATTTTAATTCAAACCATTGTGTTTTGCACTTATCTTGCTTCCGGTTTATATCGTTTCAAAGATATTTAAGAACATTTTTACTGAAAAACAAGGCAAAAATGCTGATTGTTTGCTGTTTTGTAGTTCAGCTACCCAAAACACCTCACCAATGGCTTAGCAACATTTAGAACACCTTAGGTACAGCAAAGAAGCAACCTACAACAAAGTTTAACATAGACACAACTTTCAATGAAATGTCAAGTTCTGTCATGAAACTCTAGATGGCACAAGCTTTTGGGTCATTAAAGCATATTAATGATATTCTCCACGCTTGACTGCTTGGCTCAAGCTGAAAGGTTCATGTAGGGGTGGGTGATATAGCAAAAATATCATATTAGGATTTTTTCCAAAAATATCACGATTAATCACGATTCTTTGTTGAACATTGTATTAAATTCAATGAGGACAAGCTACTGTTTGGTTAATCAAAATATCTTATTTGTGTTTAGCACAAGAAAGAATTGGGATAACATGTAAGGGAGTAAAAAATGACACAATTATCATTTTTGGGTGAACTATCTCTTTAATGACAAGCGGCGGCATGTTTAGTTCTGTCCCTTTAAGAGCTGCACGCATCTAATATACCGGCACGTTTTTCTCTTGATTGTTTACTTTCACTTTAGACACAAGCAACTGTGTTTAACGCTGTGTGTTTGTGACAGTATTACCACAATCACATAAATATCTTAGTTCAGTAATAAGGTGTTTAGGTGACAGGCTTTTAGTACACACGCGCTTCAGGTTTACGCGCTGGAAAAGCGCATCCAGACAGCACACATATGAAATGTTTAATCAGGAAGACTTTAAAGCGAATAACGTACTTTTGTGATTGCGAATCAGTGCAGTGTCTGGTGAGTGTAATTCTACCACTGAGTTAACTCTGACGTGAATGTATATCGCCTTGTGCAGCATATTAAAACGGAGATGATAAAATAGCACGATACTACGATATTCCTTAAAAAGCATTTTTTTCGTCCACGATCAAAAAACGTCATATCGCCCACCCCTAGGCTCATGTTAAGTATGCAGCCAGTGAGTTTACAGCTTAAATGTCTGGCTAGTGATCTCTAGTGCAGTTCGCAGCGCAGACACTTTCAACCCACCACCTCCCCAGCTCCACCCGTATAGATCTACTACAGGTTATTATATATGCTACTTCTGCTGCAGCGGTCTTAAATACTTACAGCACCTACCATATCGGCGTATTTACTGGCAGTAGTTCTTGTACTTGCTTTGCAGAAGCAGCAATAATCTACAACAACAGCAGCGGCATTCCGCCGGGACCAAATGCAGTAACGTTGTCATACCCGTAACAATGCTAGATTGTCATCCACTGAAAATCTTAAATCTAGTTTTATTGTGAATTTCATGCGATGAGGGTGTTGGTGAGCTATTGTTTTGCTTGCATGACATAAAAACGCACAGCTGCTGAATTAAGAGGAGGTATGGTGCTGTGTGACACTATAACACTGGCTGGGCTCTGCGGCCGAGAGAGAGAGAGATAGAGAGAGAGAGAGAGAGAGCAGCAGGTTAGTGGAATCAGAGGCCCTCACTAATCCCATTAGCTGTGCACAAGTTGATGCACGGGAACGAGGCGAGTGAGGATGACTGCGTTAATCCTACCTCACTGACACCGTCCCGGGCCAGGAAATGAAAGCTCGAGAGGTGTTTGGCACCTCATGCAGTCTTTAATTAATATCTACCGTCACCGAGAGGACGAGCAGGACGTGCTCGCTATTACACGGGAAGCACGGCTGACGGGCGGCCGGCTTGGCCAATGGAGAAGCGCCCGGATAGAAAGGATGTACTGCGCTGCATTCTCTCGCCTCCCTCCTGCTGCCGCTAAGGCCAGCCTCCGCTACTCTGGTATCCTGGATACGCTTCGCAGCACCGCCAGCCGATTGGCTGAGAAGGATGAGAGGAAAAAAAAACCCAGAAGCAAAAACAGAAGTCAATTCAGGAAGATGGATGGATGGTTTTTGCTAGAGCCGCTAAGAACAGATGCAGCAACCATTTCCGCCCCTCGGCTTTGCGTTTTGCCAAAGAGACGGTAAAAAGCGAAGGGGTTTTAAACGCGTTTGTCAGATCCAAGGGAATTGACTCGGCCGTGTGTTTAAGCAGGAATCAGGGGGAGGCAGCGAAGGGGAGCGCAGAAAGAGAAAAAAAAACAGACAGGAAGGGGCACAAAATAGCACAGAAGGAGAGGAATACATGGAGGCGGAGAGACACATCCACCCCTGCTCCTGACATCAGCAGCGCGCGGGGAAAGATCCGAGAGGAGTGAGGGACGAGGAGGAGGAAGAGAAAGAACGAGAGGGGAACGGAAAGGAAGTGAGCAGGTAACTGTGGACGTGGAGGCGCTTCCCCCTCCCCTTCACTTTTCACCGAGAACACTGAGCGAATCCGACCGGCAAACCGTGTGCCGTCGAGCGCTCGCGCACAGACCTCAAGGCGACGAGGTTTCCGGCGCCATGGCTCGCGGAGGCCAGCGAACGACGTCTCGGCAGGGCATGGCTCACTTCCTGTTGCGGTGCAACCTCAGCCCGGAGGCCCAGAAGGTGGTGGTGTTCGTCATCATG
Source organism: Enteromius unitaeniatus (assembly GCA_032359435.1). NCBI lineage: Eukaryota > Metazoa > Chordata > Actinopteri > Cypriniformes > Cyprinidae > Enteromius > Enteromius unitaeniatus. The sequence goes on from JAUMHI010000022.1 coordinate 855,666, forward strand.
ATGCTGCTGGTCATCATCAACGTAGTGCTGATGTTCCTGCTGGCCTTCCAGTAGGGCGCAGCCGCAGTGAAGAGAAAAAGCGAGGGGAGGGTGAAGAGGAAGACGAGGAGGAGGAGGAGGAGGAGGAGGAGGAGGAGGGAGAGTTGGTCCCTCTCGCTCACTCGTGGATGGGTTTTCAGGATGCAGACATCACAGTGCAGGTAACCGGGATGGGTGTGACTGTGTGTGTGATTATTTACCACAACGTAACCACACTTGAGTGGCTTCTAGGGGTCAGGTTTTGATTTCATCTTTGAAGTCACCTGAGGGCATCTTCAGATGTTTTGTCTGGCTTGGGTGTTTGTGTGTGGGAGCCTTTGTACGACTGTGCTTGTTTTGTTGTGTAACTTACGAATGTATGCTTTAACATGGTGTTTTTGGCCTTTCTTGTGTGCCAGACCTTGTTCCAGAGGGTTCCAGAAAAAAAAAAGGTCACACTGGTGAGCTTGACACGGGTATAGTTTAGTAGAGCAGCATAGTGTCTTGGTAAGGAATAAATATCCAGAAGGAAACAAGTTAAAAGACCAACCAACGAGCTTGGCATGTTTTGGCTCAGCACAAATGGTACTCTGGAAATATTTGGATACTAGAACATCCAGACAACCTTGTTCATTCATTATCTTTCAAGAATTGCATTAGTTTTGTGTGTGTGTGTGTGTGTTAGCTTAGTATGTGCCAGGGCTGTTTCTGTTCATCTTTGAACAAACCAAGAAGCTGTATCTCACAGGCCGTGAAGAGGAGGCACATGGGAAAGTATGTGGGTGCGTCGCTAGGCAACAGGGTACATAGGCACAGCTGTGGTGATGAGAATGCTGGGCTCTGGATTCAGGGGGTGTATATTCAGTCCATCGGCGCTTGTGAGCACAAAGTATGAACAGAGAACAGAGTATGATTATTACATCAGCACCGATTGATCACGTTTAGCCGTGCGGCAGAGATGGTTTGATGGAGGCTTTTAAGCTTGCCAGAATTTCACTTCATTTTCTCTGTAGCCAAGCTGAGGAGTGCGGAAATATATTACCCCGCTTTTTTGTTTACTTTGCCAAATCAATCCTTGCAAGCAGAAAGCAGAAACTTAAAATGAGCACTCAGGGAAAAAGCAGACTGCAGCCTTCATTTCGTAATTCTTTCTCCAGTGATACGCTGCATTTTGGTTTTGGCTAAGTGCACAGAATGAAGGGTTGTACATCATTGCATGATGATACATTATGCCATTGAGATACTTAAACAGGCAGGGAAATTGAATGCTCTGTGTTGTTAGAAAGTATAGAAAGTATTTAAAAAATTACTTTTGGAGTGTAGTAAGGCAGAAAAAATCATCCTTTAAAAGGCATGTATATATATATATATATACTACATCAACACATGGAACAATAATTACTTCCATTTATTTGCACAAATATAATGAAATAATAATGATTAGCTATATTTAACTTATTAAAGCATTTCAATACTCTAACACTGCTGAGTGATGGAATTGACAAATAATTAAACAAAATAAATAAACAAAAATTACTAACTTGAAGGAATTTTAGTTACTTGAGATTAATTTAGAAATCATTTTACAAATGTCATGCAAAACTTAAAATAAATAGTGCATTAAATCCCTCACAATAGTTTTAACAACTGCAAAATCCTAACAAATAAATTGTAAATATTCAATATATTTCTCAGCTCCAATGTAAAGGGCATGTTCCTGTACAAGTGTAAGAATCTCCATAAACTAGTCATAAATATGAAGTTAAGCAACTGTGATTAAAGGCCTAATCCCTTTCATTTCCATACATATTTACTGTTATGTACTGTTATATATTTACATTAACTTATGTTAATGTAGCTTCTGCTTTAATATGATCACTTTGTCATTGTGCTTTGCCTTCATCATGCGTCTCAATAGCTGATCAGTGATGGCAGCGTGTGCGCGGAGGCTCTATGGGACCACGTCACCATGGATGACCAGGAGCTGGGCTTCAAAGCTGGAGACGTCATCGAAGTAGTGGACGCCACAAACAAGGAGTGGTGGTGGGGCCGGGTGCTGGACAGTGAAGGCTGGTTCCCCGCCAGCTTTGTTCGGGTAAGGAAGAACAGATTTCCCGCTTATAACAAAAAAATTGGATTACTGTCACATTATGTCATCACTATTACATTAGGCTAGACTGAAGGGTCATCAGTGCACCAGTGTTCTTTTTGTCAAGAACATTGGAAAAAAAAAAAAACACTGAACATTTAGGACCAGATTCACATGCTCCCAGGTCCAGTTCTGCTTTTGTTCTAACAAAAACAATAGCACATTCAGTTATTTTGCCATTTTATTGCAGATTTGGCAAACTGTTGAGTGCGTTATAGTTTAGTTTTTGCTGCGTTCAGCATTAAAGCCAATCATGACCAATTTTGAATCTGAATTTTTATTGAAAATAAGTGGACACCACTATATCGCAGTCAGATAATTTCCATAATGACCAACGCAATCAACCAAGAGCAGTGCAAGTTATTTCAGCCATTTCAAGCACAAAATGGGTTAAATGCCCCTACTATGGATTTCTGAAAATAAGTTTTTCTAAGTGAATGAAAACATCCTGCAAAGTTTTAAATCTGAAAGTGCACCATGTGTAAGGTTACTGTCACTCAAAAGAAAGAGTTGACTGAATTATCGAAACGAGTTGTTTTTAAAATGGCTCACAAGCCATCTCGTGTTGATGTCAACATTAGCATATTGCCCACCCACTTGTTGGCCTTTCGCATTGGTCTGAATGAAAATGCAAATTCATTACTGCCGGTAACTTTTCATCACTCATTTTTCTCTGTGTGTCTTTGGTAAATGCTGACAGTATTAAACTATTTGTAATTGGTAGTTACGGGTGAACCAAGATGAGCCCATGGAGGAATACTTAGCCCATCTGGACGGGGCCTCAGAGGGGGGTGGGGCCAGCATGGGAGGCCCCTTAGGACCCGGTCTGCCCTGCAAGGAGCAGATGAGAGCCAACGTCATCAATGAGATCATGAGCACAGAGAGGGATTACATCAAACACCTGAAGGACATCTGTGAGGTCAGTTTTTCACTTGGCTTTGATCGATCGGTTCTACTTCAGCATGTGGATCTTGTTTCATAGTGTTACGGTGTCTATAGAGTCAGTCAGCTCTATGTTTACATGCTGAGAGAATGACCCGATTCATATCAGCTGCTCCATAATCCAACTATAGCTGTGCTGTGCTATAGCGGTAAACCTTTGAAATGCTCAATTTGGCTTTCAGGGCTATATAAAACAGTGTCGGAAGAGGACAGATATGTTTACTGAGGAGCAACTGCGCACTATTTTTGGGAACATCGATGAGCTCTACCGTTTCCAGAAGAAGTTCCTCAAAGCCTTGGAGAAGAAATTCAACAAAGACCATCCTCACCTCAGCGAGATTGGCTCCTGCTTCTTAGAGCACGTAAGCTGACTTCCTTGTAGGCAGGTGATGTAGGATGCCGTTTTTAGGTTTGGGATTTTTATTCTGTTCTATTCTATTCTCTTACTTCACTTCCATCCAGCAAACAAACTTTCAGATCTACTCTGAATATTGCAACAACCACCCCAATGCCTGCGTGCAGCTCTCCAAACTGATGAAGATCAAGAAGTATGTGTTCTTCTTTGAGGCCTGTCGTCTGCTCCAGAAGATGATCGACATTTCCTTGGATGGATTCCTGCTTACTCCTGTTCAGAAGATCTGCAAGTATCCTCTGCAGCTGGCTGAACTGCTGAAGTACACCAACCCGCAGCACAGGTAACTGCCTGCTGTTACACATTTACTACACCCTCATCCATTCACAAGATTCTAATATAAAGGTGGAAATTTAAGAAATTAAACATGCCCCCTATATTTTTCCTATTTAAAACTTGACATACCTATAGTTACGTTGTGTACTAAGACGGATGGAAAATGAAAGGTTGTGATTTTCTAGGCCAATATGGTTAGGAAATATACTCTCATTGCAACGCAATAATCAAGGGACTTTCCTGCCGTACAATAGGTGCTGCTGGTGCAATGAGATTACAGAGTGTCTGAAAATGCTGGGGACTATTTTCTTTAGGGGCTGCATAATATTGCGTCTGCCGTGCTCAAATTACGCTGGAGTAGGAATAGGAAAACCTAATAGTTTCCATAAATAGTGCACTGTTCCTTTAAATAGATACATATACAAGTGTTGCATATGTCTTTTTTTAATTAATACATTTTATTCAGCACGAAAAAAGTACAAAAGATTTCATTTTCATCTTTTAATTAAATGCTGTTCAGTCTTAAAATCCAAGAAATGAAGAATGTATAAGGAATAAGGAAGGTATAAGGAAGATGTAATAAGAAATGGTTCTTGGTCACCAGGTCAGCATGTCAGATTGGTTTCTAAAGGATCATGTGATTGCAGTAATGGCTCCTGAAAATAATAAACTACATTTTAAAATATGTTCTGTTTTTTATGTAAATTATTCCTGTTATGGCAAAGCTGCTTTTTCTAAATATTTGATCCAAAATGGACATTGTTGCCCAGTAGATAAAATGTAAGTGTGATAACTTTAAGGAAAAAGATCTAGAATTCATGGGCTCTAATGGATGATGGCAAATTGCTGAATCAGTGTTTTGAATGATTTGATTCGCATTTTGCTAATTGGAATTTCAAATCTTATTTATGTATCTTGCTTTTCAGAGATTATAAGGATGTGGAAGCTGCCTTAAATGCAATGAAGAATGTGGCCAGACTGATCAATGAGAGAAAGAGGCGTCTGGAGAATATAGACAAAATTGCTCAGTGGCAAAGCTCCATAGAGGACTGGGAGGTAATTCCACAAGTATTTTGGAGAATATTCACACAGTGACTCACTTCAGAACTGTCTGGTCTCACAGGCTCTTTTCCCCTTTGTTAGGGTGAAGACATCTTGAGCAGAAGCTCTGATCTGATTTTTTCAGGAGACCTCACAAAGATCTCCCAGCCACAGGCCAAAGGCCAGCAGCGAATGTTCTTTCTCTTTGACCACCAACTGGTTTTCTGTAAGAAGGTCAGTCACAAGCCGTGTCAGTGAGAGCACAATTACTGTTATTTTTTGGCAGAAGGTTTTTAAGCAGTTATTTTATATGAATGTTTCACTTGCTTGGCCCCACAGGATCTGCTTCGGAGGGACATCCTGTACTACAAGGGTCGGTTAGACATGGATCAGATGCAAGTGGTGGATGTAGAGGATGGGAAGGATAAGGACTTTAACGTGAGTGTGAAGAATGCCTTGAAATTATGTTGTCCTGGGGGAGAGGAGGTCCACCTTCTGTGTGCCAAGAAACCCGAGCAGAAGCAGCGCTGGCTGCGAGCCTTTGCGGACGAGCGGGAACAGGTCCAGCACGACCTCGAAACAGGTGAACGGGCTCTTAGAAGCATTGATTTTTATCGACTAAGTGGATTACTTTCATAGTCATTCTGCATCATTTGTTCTCCATCAACAAAAATGGACGTAAATGACAACTTGGAATCATTTAGCGATTGAATTTACAATTTCCACCTGTCAGATGATAAAACAAAAATCATCTAGAATTACATCCTCGGTCATATCTAGGGACGGGAAAGTCTTGGTCTCTATTAAATTACAACCTTGCAACCATGATATTTTATTAGATGCTATAACTATAGATTTATTAATATTTTAATTGCTATATTCATAATATATACATACATATATATTTGTGTGGGTGTGTCTTCCTTTTAATTTTATTTACATTTCAGTCATTTTTGTATTTTATTTAAACATTTTACCACATAGATATAATATAGAGTAGTTAACATTTGAAATGGATCAAAAACGTTCATCAAAGTTGTCCCAAGACAAGAACACATTTTGAAGTTTATTTATTGAAGTTAGTTATTTTAGTACTTAAGCTTTATTAACAATAGTAGGCCTGAGGTACGCACCACTAATGTACCTCCAAACTGTTAGCAGTGTCATTCCATATTTGGTATATTTTCTTATGTATTTATATTTGCTGGGGCCTGTTCCATAAACCAAGATTAGAGTATAAGCCAGGCTTATTTCAGTTAGTCTGACTTATTGCCAGTTAATTTGTATTAAAATAAGTCAGACTATCTGCCATAAGCCTGGCTTGTTTGGTAAACTTGTTTTATGGAACAGGCCCCTGATCTGGGGCCTATTTTAGAAAGGAGGTTCAAACAACTCTGAGTTTAAACTTGAACTCTGAGTTGCCCAACCCAGAGATTAGAAACTCAAGAGTTTTCGGTTTCAGAACAGGTGATCTGAGTAAGGTTAAATCAACTCTGTTTAGACTAACTCAGAGTTAAGCGTGTACACTGCGACTCTAAAAAGCCATTATCAATGGAGCGCAGATATTACGAGTCACCATGGCAACATCTGAAAAAAGAGGTTGGCAACTAACCTCCTTTCTGAAATAGGCCCCTGTTTAGCTTTATGAATTGTTTGTACATGATGTAAGTATTGGTCTGTTGTTTATTCATCTGAATGAATGTTTTTGTTTTGTCTTCCAAACAGGTTTTACGATCACCGAGGTCCAGAAGAAGCAAGCCATGTTGAATGCATCTAAAAGTCATCCAACAGGGAAGCCCAAAGGTGAATTTCAATCAAAGCTGACTCGTGTCTTTTCTATTATTATTACAGTACATGCTCGAGATCCAGAAAATAGTGTGGAGACTGAAGTCACTGGTTTAGCATGTAGTGAATGAGTTGTGTGTCATGTGTGGTCACTGTTCATCTGCTCCCCAGCACGTGTTTGACCATGTTTGTGTTGTGTTTCATTATTACCTCGCTGCCCTGGAGCAGCATTAGCTTTACAGCATCTTTTGGCACTCAGAAGTCCTTCACTTCTTCATCCAAAAACTTCCAAGTGCCTACGCTTTTCTGAACCTTCGGGACCTCTGGCTCCCAGGGCCACCTTAACTTCACCTCTTCTCCCTGAAGGGCCTCAGCGTAGGCAGGGGCGGGGGGTTAGGGTGCCCCCTGGGGTCCTGCGCAGGGCAATATCTTGGGTGTCTTCTCAAAGTAGAGAGCCGATCGAGTAGTCCAGGGTAATTCCAGTGTGTCAGTGTGACTTACCTGCTTATTTAACTGAGACCGGGTCAGAATATGGATTTTCTGGTTAATTATTGAATATTCAAATATTCAGAGTTCAGTCTGAATTGAAGATGATCACATAAAAAGATGAAATTACAGCTCAGTTTGGGTTGTCCAAACGTGCGTGTAATAACATGCAGCATGACCGGTGTAGCCGGATTCACAAATATATTCATGAACAAAAGACTCCACATACCAGATATTTGAACTGAATTAACAACATAACTTATGAAGCCCAATTAGCTAGCTGATGAACTATTTGAACGTTTTGGTTATTTTTAGTGACTTTCAGAGTTATCCGTGTAGTGTGATTCACAAACAAACCGATTTAGTCCAATTCAAATGACTCTTGTGAGTCAGTTGCTTTAAAAAAAAAATAAATAATAATAATTCACTCTTTTATGGGAGTTTATAATTAAAAATAGGAGTTCGTATTTTAATTATTTTTATACTAATTATAATAATATAAAAATAGCAGTTTTGCAAAATAAAATCAATTTTAAGTCTTCAAGCATTTCTTTTATTCAGTTAATGTATCTGGTAAATAAATGGCATTAATTTTTGAAATGCACAAGATGTACGGCATTCCCAGGTGGAAAAAAAGAAGCTTTTTACTCAAACTAATTTGAATATACTTAATATTACATTTTATTCTTAATATAATCAGTTATTTAGTATTTCTTAAAATAAACGTAAGATCATCTAAGTGTACTCAGCTATTAGCTATTTTAGCTGTGCTAAAAATGCTTTTTACATACTATCTCTGTATTTAAAAATTAGATTTAATTAACACTTGCAGTTCATTTGAACCACTAGTAGTACACACAAAGTGATGACTAAATACACCTAAATACAAAGAGTATGTTAAAAGCACATTTTAGTTCATATTCATGAAGTCCAAAAATAGCACAGCTGAGTGCACTTTGATGATCTAAAGTTTTTCTTAAGAAGTACTGACTAATAACTTTTAGTATATTAAGCAGAAGATTTGTGTCACCAAAATAAAGCACTTTAAAGAGTTAGTTCACCCCAAAATTAATTACTCACCCTCATGTTGTTTCAAACCCATAAGACCGTCGTTCATCTTCTGGACACAAATTAAGACGTTTTTGATGATATCAGAGAACCATCTGTCCCTCCATAGACTCTAATGCTAGGAGAATCCTTTTTTTTGCGCAAAGAAAACCAAAAAAAACTATTTATTTGGGATGATTTGGGATCATTTCAGTTGTATTGCTGTCTATGGCAGGTCTGATGGTTGTCTGATATCATCATAAATGTCTTAATTTGGGTTCTGAAGATGCAGGAAGGTCTTACGGGTTTGGAACAACATCATTTTGGGGTGAACTAACCCTTTAAGTACATTATGGAAGTATACTTGTTTTTTTGTTTTTTTTTAACCTGGTTTAGTTTTCATATGAATGATCAAATGGAACCAAATCAGAAAATCTGTATTGATACCCCAGCCTTTAGTTTTTTTTTGTTTTTTTTTTACAGTAACTGATCTAGTTTCTGTAATTCACTGGTAACCCATCATTCCCTTCTAAGTACACACTTACACCATTTACAGCATAACATTCAATAATATCAGCATACTCTAAACTGTTCAAACTCCAACTCGCAGAACCAACCACCAAAACTAAACCCATGTGTACATCTGTGTCCCATTCTCTAATGACCAAAATCTCTTTGTTCATGTCCTCTTCCCTGCAGCTGTGACCAGGCCCTACTATGACTTCCTGCTGCGTCAGAAGCACCCCACGCTTCCCACCTCCCTGCCCCAGCAGCAGGTCATCATGTTGGCCGAACCCAAACGCAAGACCTCCAATTTCTGGCACAACATCGGACGCTTGACACCGTTCAAAAAATGAGAGACTCGGTACAATTGCGGTTGTGCCTGAACTCGTGTTTTTATCCCAGTGTAACATGTTTATTTTTATTGTCCAATTGCGAAAGCACTTTATGGGTTGGTTACAATCACGGCATCGCTCCCAGACGTTGTGGAACATCGTGGGAGGGCATTCCCACTATGTTATTATTAACGTCAAAAAAGACGGCTACTACTGCTCAACCGCTCCACTTTCCGGCACTAACGCGACTACTGCTGCAAGTCATCATACGGACACGCTTCATCAAAAGAGCCCTGCTTGAAGAGAGGACTTCTTTATATGTCGGTTAATTTATTTTCAAGTTTTCAATGTATGCCAGCTATCCACAGTGCCCAACTACTAGCTTTTGTATGTAATTTGATACTTTTGTGTAACCCATTCTGATGTTCGAGGTTTCAAAGGGTTCCGCACAAGATTCCGAGTAGAGCGTGTTGAGATTTATTACTGTATTAACTTCCTGGAGGCTGTCACTCGAAGGCCGTCGATATCATGTCAGTCTGTGTATGCAACTATCAACTCCTCCCAAGTTTCTCCTCATGAAGCCTCTGAAATGAAACGTAGACGACGTCCCATCGGTTTCAGATGAGTGTTTCATATGTGCTCATTTGACTCTGCTGCCTAACGACTCCTCTGTAACGAACTTCTCTTTGAAGTGCCATTCCAAACGTAACCCAGATATTGTGATGGGGGTTGCATGAATTTGCTGTGAAACTCTACATTTTCAACCCAAATAAAATTCTCAATATTCTGTCATTCTGATGGATAATGGTACTATTAAATGAGAGACTATGTTTGACCGTTGTCAAATATGTATGATTATCTTTGACCACAGAACAAAGTATGTTAATAAAAAGCATTTGTAAGTGTTATGAATCGAACATTTGAGGAACGGAAAACTGATGTTTAACATTATTAATGTAAAAGACTTTCTATTCCAGCTTCCCAAAGAGCAGCCCAACCAGTGTTATTTTATTACGATTTATATAATAGTATAGTTTATCCATATTTTCTGTTTATTTAAAAGGAACCCTGTTATTTACTCCCCTTCCACATGTCTCAAACCTGTATGAGTTTCTTCTGTTGAACACAAAAGAAGATGGTAATTAAACAGTTGATGGTAGCCAGTATATTTGTTTTCCCATACTAAGGAAGTTGATGCTAACGTCAACGGTATAGTTACCAACTTTTTTTCTTCGTTCCAAAGCAGGAGTTCAACTGTAATTTCATAAAACTATGAGAATGCTTCTTTTCTTTGTGCACAAAAGTATTCTCATAGCTTTGTGAAATTACGGTTGAACCCCTGATGTCACATGGACCATCTTACCTTGCAACATTTCTGGATCTGGAAACAATTAAGTCATGATGCCATTTATGGAGAGTCTGACAGATCTTGGATTTCATAAAATACATCTTAACTTAATTGATGTTTATTATTATAACCAGCTTTAGCTTCATAAGCTATTTCATGGCAAACAAAGATTATACATTAGAAAAACACTAAAGTAGTATGCAATACAAAAAAAAAAAAGAGCCAGTTTTTACCAACTAATTAAGCTCTTACTAGGCATGTTAGAAACCTAAACTCTGCCGGACACCGGCCCTCTAGGACCGAGTTTGGACAGCTCAGGGGGCCTGTTCCATAAAACAAGTTTACCAAATAAGCCCAGCTTATTTCAATTAGTCTGACTTATTTTGTAACAAATATACTGACAATAAGCCTGACTAACCAAAATAAGCCTAGCTTGTACTCTAATCTAGTTTTAAGGAACAGCCCCCTGATCTAGTATGTCCCATACGACACCTTGTAAACACAACAATGAAAATATCCCTGTTCCTACAATAGAATTTATTTTAAAAAGTGTGTTATTTTCCCATTCCACTCGCCCCTTCTTCAGCTTTAGTTCAGTTAATAGTTTTAAATTTACCAATAACACAAGCTGTTCGATTCCACACACTATCACTATTTTTGCATGTCTGTTTGGTGGTACTACAGCGAAATAACACACGGCACCATTAATATGCATGTTGGTACATGTTTACAATTTCATCTTTAAAAATTTAAAATACTGCCGCCCAGTGGTCAAAATTCAGGTCGACGTACAGTATTAGTTCACTGTTACTATGGTGTTTTTTTAAAGCTAGCATCCAGTGTGTGCAGCTTAGTCTGTGACCTCGATACAAGATCGTAAGATTAATAATGTTACACTCTAAAGATAAATTAAATATCACTTTAAACCAGGTTCATATAATATTTATTAGAGCATCATAGCACATTATAGCACAATTAATTAGTTTAGCAGTAAAAAAAAAACTCAGTTGGCACATAACTGATGAATAGTTGGCAGTTTCGGACTGCTTTGCGTTACTGTAAGGCTACTACGACACCCCTCAAATGGCAGAAGAGACGTTCACACAACAGGACATGGCAGTGTAGAAGACTTTTATATTGCTTTGCGCTACATTAAACTGATCTTTCTCTGATCACATCTGGAGTGTTTCTCTTGTCAAATCACATCTACAATGTGAATTTGCCTGTTGCGCTTCTCGCTGACCTTAATTGAGCAGCTCCAAGTAGGTAATTGGCACTTTGCCTTTCTGATTCCCCCTTTGACCCATCAGCCAATCAGAGTCCATGCCCGGCACACTGCTTACGGTGATCACCTGACAGGGAGTTATTTGACCATTAGAACTTATAATGATTTATTTTCTGATGATCTGAAATGACGTGCTGAAGGCTCACCTCATCAGCGAGTAGAGAGAGCTCGCTGCTGCTGGCGGCGTCGTAGTCGTAGAGTACACGAGCCTTGCGGGTGCCTGAGGTGCTGCGGAGCTCGTTGAGCGCGGGTGAGGTCTGGCTGGGTGGCAGAGCGGGCAATGAGGCGGCCGGCTGTGCTGCGGGAACCGAGATGCTGGCGGAGGAGGAGCTGCCAGCCGGCTGATTGTTATTAGAGAACGTGGATGGAAAGCTGGAGGAAATATGAAAGCAGTTAATAATGGTGGTGCGTTTAAATAGAGAAAAAGCTGAATGTACATACACTTGGCAATTAATTCAAAACATTGCTTGCATTGCATTCTGACTGTTTGAGCACTAATGTTGCACACAAATATATATATATAGAGATATAAAAGTGAGCTAACCTTCCCAGTTGTTTCTGAAGATTGACCATGTACTGGTAACACTGGGCGTAATATGCAGCTTGGGCGTCCACAAAATCATTCAGACAGCGCAAGTGATGAGCCTGATCACAAAGAGGAGAGCACAGCCATTAGTGCATATTATTACAGCAGTTTCCCACAGAATCTATAATTAGTCACAAATCCACAATAATCCTAACATACTTAAAGTGCTTCTGAAAGTTTGACTGATGTAATGAGTAATTCATTTAGACTGATTCATTACATTAGTCATTAATTAAGCCTGATTTAAAGAATTCATTCAAATAAATCATTCATTGAAATTGATTTAAAGAACAAATCTTTTGACCGACTCATAAAAACAGGTAGAAGTTATTCATTAAAAGGGATTCAAAAATGAGCCTTTTTGAATGATTTGTTAAACGAACAGGCTCATGCAATAAAAGGGATTCAAAGAGTCTTTGATTGACTCATTAAATGTTTGATTCATTATTACGACTGATTCAAAGAACTACCGTTATTCATTACGTTGCCAATTTATTAAATAAATGAAAAAAAAACAGGCCCATAAAAGTAATGTATTAGCCCTGATTCAATAAACGAGTGACTCATAAGTCATTCATTTCGTGCTTGTTGATGAGTATTTGATATTATTTTGCAAAACCCATCACATACAATTCACAGAAATGTTGTCATTTGCTCAACCTCAATTAATTCTAAACCTGTATGACTTCTGCTGAACAGAAAGGAACACAGATGGTATTCATACAGGTTTGAACAACATAAGGGCGAATTATGCCTTTAACTTTGCTAAAGCATCCTTTCTTTTGCTGTGGTGCTGCAGCAGGAGGAAACACCGAGGGGTGAGCGTACATGAGTGCTGCTGATACCCTCCAGCAGAAGTCTGGTGATCTCGGCCTGCCGGTCAAACTCACTCTGTGCTATCCTCAGTTCTGTCTCTGCCTGAGGGAAACACAAACATACACATAAAAAAACAAAAACCACAGCGGCTGACATGCACATATAGCTTCATCAGCAGTCTCAATCACATGAACATACTGCCTGAGCTGAGCTGGATTCTGTGTAAAGTAAATGTAACACACGGGCAGGTGGGAATATAAACAAATGTGTAGCTCCCTCTGCTGGACACAAAAGTGTGTGTAAGGGCAGTTCCTCAATCACGTGGTAGAATGAGTTTATTTCAGAAAGTACTGTTTTCTGTGTCCCTGATTAAAAAGGGGAGGAAAGACTCCAGCACACTCACCTGCTTCACCTCCTCAGCCCACAGCTGGCCAGCATTCAGAAACGGTAACAAACTCGTCAGTTCAAGCAACAACCCCCCCCCCCCAAAAAAATCTACTCACAATCAACAGCTTTCATAACTAGACGTTATGCAAGTGGTATGGTTTCATCGTTCATGCACAGACACATTCTCTGGGAGGAACCAAAACAAGGAGCTGATCACTATCTACAAGGAATAATGTGAAGCACGCAACAAAAGGAGGAAGACTTGAATCATCCAGTGTCACAACAGGTGTGAGCACACGCAATACTTAAACATGAGCCAAACAAATTCCCTTCATTGGGAAATGTTTTCTACTTTTGATAAAGTTTTGCATTTTAAAGTGTTTCAATTCATCAGGGTATTACTTCAGGGTATTAATCTATAGTATTATACATACATGTGCATTTTATACTACAGATTTCCTACTTTTTATAACACTGTAAAATGTCATTTTTAGCAAAGAGAAAAAAAAAGTGAATGCTGGATGATGTCAAAGGTAAAATGAGCATCTCAATCAAATACCCAATATCAGATAACATAAACAATTCAAATAATCTGATGCTCAATAAAGTGCATCTTTAATATAAATCATGCTGAGACTACACAGACATTCATATATTCTCAAAGGACAGATAAAACTAAATAAACAGTAACTGCATTCTGTTGCCCTCAAAGTTAAATAACAGCACACGGATTTTACAAATTAAGATGTACATGTACCAAAATATGAGGTCATGAATAAACACAAACACATGTTGAATTGACGGCTATTTCTGTTCGGCTAAACAGAAATACAAGCATGTGTTTTTCAAAATGTGGTTTTAAACATAAAACGTTCCGCTCACAGAACCATTTTCGACATCTCTCCAAAGATTTGTGAAGGGCAAAAGAGGGCAGAGGTTTTATTAGGCACAGCAGACAAACCTTTAGCCACCCGACATGCAAGAAGCTGAGCATGTAAGAAAAGTGAGCCACATACTCCTCTCCCAGCGGAGTGCTTGAGTTCAGCTCCTTCAGACGGAGGCAGGCAAGCAGACAGAGAGAGACACAATGAGAGAGAACTGGGGAAAATAAGAGAGGTTAGAGATCCAAAGGCAGCAGCTCACACGGAAAAGGTCATTTAACACAAGCATCTTCTCTGTTAGTTAAACGTAAGACAGCCGGCAGCTAGCTTGGGGAAAGAAGAAAGACAGCCTTCACTCTTCAAGATTCTCCACTCGAAATCTGTATCTCATCTGAACAAGCTGTAAAACGGAGTTAATGGTAAAGTAAGGGATAATGCAGAGGCAGCCGGTAGTTATCGGGGCTTATTTCTCTCTGCATTATTCCGCTTATTACACGGCTACTTGCCACATAAGGAAACTGGACATGAATATGAATTTGAAACATTTTATTGCCATATTTGTTTTAAATTAACATTTTCATCCTTCCGCGAAACGATATAGTACCACG
>JAUMHI010000022.1:870668-881243 GCA_032359435.1 Enteromius unitaeniatus
ACTCCTTTTTCAATTTTACTTGAGTGAAAGTACAAAAGTACTTGTTTTTTTATGTACTTAAGTAAAAAAGTACTGATTTATTTTGCAAATGTATACAGGCTACTTAATTTTATATAATACATATTTTTTATAGTCTTACTGCTCAAAATACCTGAGATTTTTGACAAGCATGATGTGGTAATGTTCACTGTAAAGCTTACACTGCAATGTACCTGAGAGAAACTGATTTGAGCATCTAATTTTCACCAGTAAGATAAAAGTGTTTTGAAGCTTAGGCCTTTGTTTTGCAGAAAGTCACAGGACGTTATATATGACTTGAGAATTTGAAGGAAAATAGTTTATGTATATATTCTTCTCAAACCTTGTATTGTAAGCATTCTTGGCCAACTGCCCCCAGAAGGCATTACTTCCCACTTTGATAATGACTTCTAGTTACCTGAATATCACATCCTTTCTGTTTTCTCCTCAGATGTAACTTAATTATATCAAAAATTTTTGGACACTATCTAAAAATTACTATAAATTAGCACCAGCAAGCATGTTAGCATTAACATTAGATAACAATATTTAGACCTAACGTTACTTATTTTCAGTATATGGTTATGAATAAACATTCATATCTGTCTACTCGGCTATTTGATCCAAACAATATAAAAAATGTATACTGTTGATAAACAGTATAAAAACAGTCGTAAGGCTGAAGGCGTAGCATTTTAATAAAACTGCTTACGTTAACATAGCAGCAGGGAATATGAACGTCTTTGGAGAAACTAATGTTGATGTCTGCATTCCTTTCAGTGGACTTAAATAGATCACTTATTACTGCAATGTAACAAACTAACAATGTTTACCTAAATATGATTTTCAGTTAAATTAGTATCTTACTTTATGCATCATAAGTCCACACACCAGTTGTTCTTGTGAGTTCGGTTAACTGGAGACTCGCTCTGAACGGTTCGTTTGAATCAGTGAGTTGTCAAATCGCAAACAGCTGCAATTGGATCTTTCCAATTCGAGAATGAATCGTTTGGTGCAATTTACAAACCAATTCAACAGGTTCATGGAAAAGAATCAGTTTGTTAATGAATCGCTTGTCTGCGTCTCGCTCGAAGCACGTGATATATGAGTAACGATATGTTATATTAAATGTAGTGAAGTAAGAAGTTTCAGTTACTTGAAAAATGTATTTAAGTACAGTAACAAAGTACAACTACTTCGTTACTGCCCACCATTGAAGGGGAGTTGCAGACCTGCACCAGAAAAGTCAAGCTAATATTGATTCTGATGGCTGCCAGCCCAGAGCTACTGCACAAGGCTGGTGTCATGTCTAGCGGACCCTCCTTTGATGTCAGTGATTAGAGCTGGTGTCCCCAGGATTTCAGCACAGCCCATTATTGAGAATGTCCCGTTATCCTCTGTGCTCCCTGTGTAGCGGTTGCCATTTTGAGCATGTGGGCCGCACACTGCACTTCAGGGGCCTCACTTGTCCACGACTCTGCACCTGAGAACCCATCTTAGTCCCCCATGTTACAGTTACAGTTAAACTACTGATGGCATATGGAGAATTCCGAGGATGTTTTTCATACTGCCGCCTTTGGGAGCCGCTGCTAACACAGAGTATGACTTGGAGATGATAGCCATGCTTTCCCGAGCAGCCGTGAGTATCGGGCTAGAGGTGTCAAAACCTCCTAGTCCCAAGTGCTTACGGCTAGATGATTGGTCGGGCCGTGACTCTCAGCCATGTCCCGCCTCTGGTCCATGTAGAGCCACGGCAGCTCTCGCTGCCAAAGCCTACAGTGTGGCCGTGCAGGTTGCCTCAGCTCTTCACGCCATGGTCATCCTGCAGGTCCACCAGGCCAAGGTGTTAAAAGAGCTAGACGAGGGTGGCTCCAACCCAGGGTTGATGCAGAAGCTGTGCACGGCGACCGACTTTGCCCTCCGGGCGGCGAAGGTCACGGCACAGTCCCTCGGGAGGGCGATGTCCACTCTTGTAGCCCAAGAGCACTATTTGTGGCTCAGTCTGGCTGAGATGAAGGATGCCGAAAAGGCTCATTTTCTCGACGCCCCGATCACTCAGGCTGGGTTCTTCGGCGACACTGTCAAGAACTTCGCACAGCAGTTCAGAAGCAAAACAGAGGCGATTCAGCACATCCTGCCCTGGTGTGACCCTCCAGCTGCCACGCGTACCTGGTTTTCGGAACTCATGCTCCTCGTGACAGCTCCTCCCTGGTGCATAACTCTGAGGAGGGACCTCCTCTCTCAGGGGTACGGCACCTTGTGGCACCCGTGTCCGGACCTCTGGAACCTCCATGTGTGGCTCCTGGATGGGACAAAGCAGACTTAAGTGCTCTACCACCGGCGGTCGCCCTCCACTTTGAAAGTGTATGTGGCTGCTATCGCAGCCGATCATGATCATGATTTCGTCGTGAGGTTCCTGAGGGGCACCAGGAAGTTCCCTCTTTGGTCGTCCCTTATACCCTCCTGGGATCTCTTTGTTGTGCTGGCTGGCCTCAGTGAGCCGCTGGATTCAGTCGAGCTTAAATATCTGTCTCTACAGACAGTGCTCCTGACCGCGCTCACTTCCATCAAGAGGGTTGGGGACCTCCAAGCATTTTCGGTAATGGAAGAGTGACTTGTGTTCGGGCCGGCCTACTCTCACATTGTCCTGAGACCCCGGCCTGGATACGTGCCCAAGGTTCCCACCACACCCTTCAGGGATCAGGTGGTGAACCTGCAAGCACTGCCCTCAGAGGAGGCAGATCCAGCCTTGGCGTTGCTGTGTCCTGTCAGAACATTGCACTTGTACGTGGACCACACCCAGAGTTTCAGAAGCTCTGAGCAGCTCTTTGTCTGTTACGGAGGTCAGCAGAAGGGGAAGGCTATCTCCAAGCAGAGGTTTGCCCACTGGATAGTGGATGCCATCGTCTTGGCATACCAGGCCCAAGACGAGCCGTGTCCCCTGGGTGTGAGAGGTCACTCCACTAGAGGTGTGTCATCCTCCCATGCACTGGCCCGTGGAGCCTCTCTCTCTCTGCGGGCTGGGCGACACCGAATACCTTTGCATGGTATTACAACCTTCGGGTTGTGCCAGTCTCTTCCTCTCTGTTGCAAAACAGTTAGAGGACACTGCCCGGTGTCCTGCTTGCTGCGCCATTCCCCCTCACACGGGGATGCGATCCTCGTTCCCTGATGGAGGGAACAGAGACGTTATGTCCCCTTGCCACAACCTCAACCATCGCTGGGGGCCCAGGAACCTGGCTCTCAGCTCCTCAGCAATACCTGTTGAGTGGTTGCACCTGCTGCCCTATTTATACCCACTCAGCGGGGAGTGGCTCAGGATGCAAATTCCACTAGGCAATTTTGATTGCCGTTTTCTCTCTATCAGAGTGAATCAGGGCTCCCAAGTATGAATCCGTCTGTCCTCACGACATAACATCTCCGTTCCATCCATCAGGGAACGAGGGTTACATACGTAACCAAGACGTTTTTTAAAACTAAATATAAATGCTGTGAAGCTGGTTTCCCTCAACTTTTAAGTTTTCTGAACTTTGTTTTTAGATGATAGAATAGATATAGACCATATAAATTCTATTATTTTTTGCATTTTTAAAATAACAGAAATCTGTGCATTATTCATTAATAAATAACAGAAATCTGTGGATTATTAAGATTTATACATACCTTCTCACAGAAGTTCACAATATGTGTATACACAGATGATTTTGTACTAAACCTCATTCAAATGTTTATGTATTTTAAATGAGCAAACATCCCTGAGATAACTTTATTATGTAAAAATATAATATGGAATAATATAAATATTGTATATGCAAAATTCATTCCTTTATGTATTGTTTGTTTTCATGCTTTTGGTATTTCACATCACTCTTTCATTCTCAGCACATCCACAATGGGATTACTGGTCCTGGAAACCGCCAGTCTTGTTTATACATCTCTGCATTATTTATCTTGTTCTCTTTGCACATTCACTGAGAAATTAAACGTCTGGATGCTTCAAAGTCATATGTCCCAGCACAATGGTATTTTATCCTCATCCAAATACAGAGAAAGTACCATATGGCTTACAGAAAAAATTGCACATACGAATAGTTCTGACAGGAAATTGCTTTGTGGCCTTGTTGAGCATGAAATTGTTCACCCTTATTGAATAGTTGCATAAGTGTGGTTCTACAACCAAAAGCCACCTTGTCATGACTTCATGTTGTCATTGTCCCAGTGTTTTGTACTAAATTCAGTGACTGACAATTGAACCACCAAACAAGAAGCTCTATAAATAGCTCTGCTTATCATTGGCAAACAAAGACAATTCTACCATAAAGCATGTCAATATTCAGATTATCTCAGAGCAGCTTTAAGTTGCACGTTCATCCTCATTTCCTTGTTTAAGCTGCTCAGGGACCTCATGGTAATCTGGCACCTCTGTTCACTTTCATGCATTCTGTGAGAGCAGGTCAGAGTTCAAAAGAATTATAGTAATCTAGTGACTCAGAGCACTGCTGTCCATTGTGCTACAAAAGCTCATCAGCTCTGAAAAGAGTCTCGCCTTCAGGTCTGGGCCATTCTGAAGCAAATTTTAAATTTGTATTCCACTGTAATTTCTAACAGATGGACTAATAGTTGGTCTTAGTATTTGTTGTGCAGAGCCATGCAGGATGTAGGTAATTATGTTTTTTTCATTGGAGAAATTTAGATTTAACTGACCTAGCTGATGGACTGAATTATTTCTAGATTATTCTCATGTTTTTATCAGATGTTTGGACTCTCATTCTGATGGCACCCATTCACTGCAGAAGATCCATAGGTAGCAAGTGATGTAGTGATAAAGTTCTCCTACTCTATTCTCATCTAAATCTTGGAAGGCCTTGAGGGCGAGTAGATTTTTAGCAATCTTTTTTGTATTTTGGATAAACTCTTTCTTTAAATGCATGGTATATACTGTTCCTTACCTGAATTAATTTGCTTTGTTGAACACACACACGTATAAAAATAGTTTAAAGAATTTTGGTGATAAAACAGTTGTCATTTACTTCCATTTTCTTCTGGTTTATAGATACCAACTAACAACTTTTTGACAAAGACATGGTCAAATTACTTCCTGTGTTATATGGTGATGGGTTTGTGGCATGCTCTTGTGAACATCTGTATGACAGTTAGCTGAAGCTAGTTATTATTACATTTGATATTTTTGGGGCCTTGCTGTTAGGGTTGGGGGTAGTCAGGATTTGCCGTCCCATAGCATGCCATCTCCTATTATTCGCATTAACCCTTTTCACACAAGTCAAAAACCACCTCAAGCGTATTAAGGCATTTCAGACAGGCATATCAGAACTTCAGACATTCTACTAACAGTAAGTAACTCTGCAACTACATGTCCACTAGCAGTCATTAGTGTATTAGTAGACTGTCTGCTATTTATCTTCTAACACTGTACACTGACTTTCTGATCAGAAACTTTGCTATCAACTTTCTACTAATCTTAAACCTACCCTAATAGTCTACTCTGAGAGTCAGTAGACATGTAGTTGCAAATAAATTGTTATTAGTTGTCATGTAGTTACAAAGTTGACTATCAAAATAAAGTGCAACCCTCATTTCTGATGCGAAACTTCAAAATGTGTGAAGGGTGATGGAAACATATTGACTGCTATTATAAAGCTTGAAAGAGCCAGGGCAGTTTTAAATATAACTCAGATTACATTTTTCTGAAATAAGAAAGTCATCAGGCTTGATGGCTTGAGGGTGAGTCAATAATGGAACAAATTATTATTATTTTTTTCAATGCAAATACAAAAATACAATTTTGTCATAATTTGCCCACCCTCAAGTTGTTTCAAACCTGTATGAATTTCTTTCTTCCATTTAATATAAAAAAAAAATATATATATATATATATATATTTGTAAGAATCTTAGTAATCAAACATTTTTGATGGTTTGATTATTCGCATTCTTCAAAATATAATCTTTTCTGTTCAGCTGAAGAAAGAGACTTGTACAGTTTTCGAATACCAGGAATCGTGTCATATATGCATAACCATTTATACCTTAAATAAAAAAAAAAAAAAAATTGAATTTGATGAAAAAACTATTATGTTTATTTATAATGCCAAGTCTTTTCTTTAGCATTCTTTGAAAGGATTTAATATTCACTAGACAAACGTACCAGCATCTCTTAGGTGCTTTGCTTGTCCCACTTTAGTAGTCATAATTGATCTTTAAAATCTTGCTAGAACATCCTTGTACTCGTGGCCCCTCCCCAAAACAATTAGAATAGATGTAGAGTAATTGAACATTTTGTTTTAATTAACAAGATTAATGTGTTATGCTAAAACCAGTTTATTAATAGCTCAATCTAGCTTTGTGGGCAAAATTATGTTGTGAAGCCTCAATATCAAATGATCATCCCTAACAGTTTGTTCTGAATGTTTCTTTGCACGGTACAATGAATGGACAAAGGGAGAGAACTTTGCATTGTTTTATGCTGTATTTTTGTTGATGTTGCAAACAAGCTGAAGATGTAAGGTGAGAGAGAACTAGAGGAGAAAAGGCTCATCTACATGTTTTTGGACACATTCCCTTGTTGCTGCAGCTAAAAATAATATCAGGGTTAACTCCCTGCTGCAAAAAAGCTGTCCCATACACTCCATCTTCTGTTATGTGTGTGTGTAGCCCAGACTCCCACCTCTGTGTAGGTGATAAATGAGTGAAAGAGGTGATAGATCATAAAACACAACAGATTCATTGCTATTGTAGAACCACAGGTCATATTGTCCTCATGCTCAAGCTTCATATAGAGTGATGTAATATTTAGGGTGCACAAATTAGACCAACAATGTTTGTTTTCTCTTTGTAATCCAAGCGTCCAATGTCACTGTTCTAAGGACGCAATGACCAGCATGGACATTTAATTTGAGAGAAAGCATCATCTCAGACTTCAAACCAAGCTGAATTTACAACCTAGGCCCATTGGAAACACGTGCCTCTACATACATTTCTGCGAAACTAAAAAAATATGTACCTATACACACGAATTGCTGCAGTTTTTTTTTGTTGAAATTAACACTAGAGGCAGTAAAACTCTGACAACATTTATTCCTTTTTACATAAAAGCATGATTGACAGATACATTTTTACGTACACAACAGTGCTTGACATTGGCACCCGCCCACCTGCCAAATGCGGATAAAATTCGGCTGTGGCAGGTAAAAACTTCTCACTAGTCTCACTAGCCACTGGCATGTAGTTTATTCTTGGTATGACAATATATTTTTGTTGAAGTTTTCTCTAAAGGCATCTGATATAATAAACGCTTTGCAACGTAATATTACGTGCATAAAACTCCCATGAGCACCTATTTCAACATTCTGATACAACATATTTAGAACGTGCATTAACGTCTCTTTTAGCAGTGTAACCTGTCGACACACGTTTTTTTAAGTCTGACATTTTTATACTATTTTTACTTACAGTTGCTTTTATGTATTTATTTACTTAGACTTTTTATCAGAATGGTCAAATTATTCATTAACTAGAATAAATTTGTCAAAGCATTTCTCAACATCAAAAATGTTTCACTTTTAGACAAATCCGAATCAAAATCGTTGCTAAACAGGGCATCGCATTAACATAATATTATACATTAAGCAACATTACACGACAAAGTCAACGAAGTTCCCTGAAAACCACTATTGCAAATTTGACATTATAGCCTATACAAGACTTAATATTAAAGACTTAATATTATAGGGTTAGCCTATTACATTTTAGTTCAGTATTTAAATTTGATATATTGCTGAGTGTGTTTGCTCCATTTGTTTAATAAAAATAGTTTAAGATCACAGCAGAACAGTTGCAAATATTCAACACACAGAGCAGTACTGTTTTTTTTTATGAATTATTTGCATTTTTGAATTTTGAAACATTTGAGTCAATAATTAAGTGGTGAATCATAAGGACAGGCCATCTGAACTAGTGCGGATCGGGCTGCATTTTTCTGTCCGAGCCCGGCCAGCATCCGACAAGCATTAAGATATTTATGTCTGAGCCTGATCCCAGCCCGACACACCATTTAAATCACATTTTTTTCTCACACTAATGACACATGCACTTTTTTGTGTGGAAAGCCCACTTTTATTAAGCAACTGTAGGAAGGCTTTCGGAATAAGAGCAGATAAGAGCACAAAAAGCGCCGTTATAACACAGGCACACATTCGCGCTGATGTGAACGAGCCCGACCCAAACCCGAGCATCCTTTTCTAAATATCTGTCCAAACCCGGCCTGGCCTGTCGGGTACTGCTGGGCTCGGGTATCCATCCTCTAGTCTGAATGAATCGTTTGTAGGCTTCAATGACTGATTTATTAAAATAGCTTGCTCTCACCTACTGGCGGTTTACTTTCATAATAGTCTACTTTCATCTTTTTTTCCCATGATTTCATATATATGTATACACTACGTGTATATTAAAACACCCAACTCAGCATTATGCTGTTATAAGTTTGCCTGCAAGTGTAAGCGTTCATGCTATATTTTGGCTACAAATTACAGTCATAAATGCATCTGAATGCTGCTTCTGTTTCTTCTTCAGTGGAATGATCAATTTTGTGGATGTGTGTGATTGGTAACAGGTAACATTGGTAACATTTCATATGATTGGTAAAATTATCTTATTACATTAAAATAGGTCAAATGACTTTGAAATATTTGTATGCATTATTAGGTCTCTTAAAATATAATTTCCTAACAAGAAAATTGTGGCCAGTGAAAAAATTTGGAAAACCACTAGCCACAGTGTTAAAATAAAAAAAAGTTAATTAATTAACAAATTAAAAAAGTTAATTTCAAGCCCTAATACACAAGTAGTCGCAGAATGACTTCAGAACAATTTTAAACTCATGCATGATTTGAAAGCTGATACTTTTGAATGTTTTCGTCACTTGTGTAACAAGATAAATGTTATACAAATGTAAATACCAGTTCTGGTCCTCTAAATAAATCCTGCATTAGTGTCACTCTTTCGACTGGTTATAGCACTATTGCCCACTGTGTTCGAACACTCTATAGCAGAGCTATGCTACTGCTATGTGTAAGTTACTTCTAACTAAAAGTTACAAATATAATTTCACAAGAAATGTCAGGCACTGTTTGAAAGGTATTGAACATCATAGATATTTATTCAACTGTCGAGTGTGTTTTCTTTTCATGTACGTGTTATTTTGTATACTTCCATTTTGATGTACCCTTTTCCATGTGCACCATTTTGCCATGTGCTAATGAAATGAAACGTGTTCTGAATAGGTGGAACTATAAAGTCACTGATTTCTTTATAATATGGCGTGCACAAAGTTACTCTGCCGTATTTTATGTATCTAAGTAAATGTTTTGTGCTTAACTGTGCTTTGTAAAAACACTTAAGAAATTTCATGATGATTTTCATTAACTTCTCAGGCATAAAGAGTTCTATAAGATGGATGATGTAAGCTGTGTAATTTATGTATCCCATATGCTTTATTTTATATTTAGTCTTTCTATTCATTTTATACCTGCATGATTTGAGATGTATACAATCACAAAGCAATATTTAGAAAAAGACAACATTGATTTACACTTTATTTCAAAAGTCCATTTAGTTATGCACTCATGTTTACTTATGCACTCATGTACATTTTAGTAATATAAATGGGTAATGGGGTAATCTAACCCTTTTTACAATATGTTATATAAGTCTCTGGTGTCCCCAGCATGTGTCTGTGAAGTTTCTGTAAATGTTTAATAACGATATGTTTGCATATATACTGTAGTTACAGGAAATTTGTATGGAACAGATTTGGAGAAGTTTGCCTCAACAGTATATTGCATTGCATTACATCACTTACAAACATACAATAAAAAAAGATTTTAATATCTATAATTTTTCTTCAAAACAACAATATACAGTAATAGCTCTCAGACTTTTGTACTCCAAAAAAAAGCATTTTAAGACAATTACACCTATACATTAGTTGGTATATAATGTTACATTTTCCAAATTTGTTCTGATGAAGAAACAAGCTCATCTTAATATTGCATAGCCCCAGGGCACGTAAATATTACTGTAAAATACTAATCTAACCTAATTTATGGATTTTGTAAAATAAAAAAAAGTAAAACATTTACTGTTTATACAGGTCCTTCTAAAAAAATTGCATATTGTGATAAAGTTCATTATTTTCTGTAATGTACTGATAAACATTAGACTTTCATATACTTTAGATTCATTACACACAACTGAAGTAGTTCAAGCCTTTTTGTTGTTTAAATATTGATCGTGCTGAAAAGGTCATGCTGAAAAATGAAATCTTCATCTCCATAAAGCTTTTTAGCAGATGGAAGCATGAAGTGCTCCAAAATATCCTGATAGCTAGCTGCATTGACCCTGCCCTTGATAAAACCAACACCAGCAGCTGACATGGCACCCCAGACCATCACTTACTGTGTGTTCTTGACACTGGACTTCAGGCATTTTGGCATTTCCCTCTCCCCAGTCTTCCTCCAGACTCTGGCACCTTGATTTCCGA
>JAUMHI010000022.1:881343-893699 GCA_032359435.1 Enteromius unitaeniatus
GGTTTCAGGTAACGGCCACATCCAACAACGCACGGTCGGTAGGACATCCTCGAAAGGAGCGCCTTGAAAAAGACGTACCGACCGTAAGTACTCTTTTATTTGCTCTTTGTGAAAGCCGAGGCAAACAGGGATGATGGCCGCTCGGTAAACAAATGCAGTGCAAATTGTTTTCCGCCACTCGACTGGAACCACCGTCGCTGCAACGCCGTAACACCAGCCTTCTTCCGTCAATCGCAGAGTAGATCGGCTTACAGAACGTTCGCATGAACTGCTCGGCTCTGAAGCGAAAAGCTAATAAACGCTGGTATCGCTGCCTACTTATACTCGCAAGGCGATTAGGTTCAGCTGAACGTCGAAGTGACCGACTGAAAGGGAACTAAATATCCTGTTATGTATTTGTTCAGGTTTTCATCCCGATCTCAAGAAAATGCATACAAATAGTACACTAAATGAAAATGAAAACTTTTCATTTTCAGCAAAAATGGACTTTGTTATATTCTTGCATATATGACATGCATATCTTTGGCATACATAAAATAGTTTTTGCATTAATATGATACGCATCTCAAAGAAAAAAACTGGGACCATACATTTTCAAAAGCTACACTTTTGTTTCAAATATGTACACTTTAAGTACTAATATGTACCTTCCTTTTAGGTACCAAAATGTACCCTTTCAGGACAAACATGTACCTTTTGAAAAGACACTGTCCCAGTGACAGCTTTTGTGCCTTTATTTCTGAGAGTGTACCATTAGTTTTTGTCTTTATTTATATGCACATTCATGAGATCAGGTAGCAGGTTTCATGCAGCTTTTTATAGGTGCTGCTGTATTTAAATATTTCATGTAAAATGCACAATGTTTTCTTTCACTATAAAATATAAAAGATAAAAATATAATTAGCTCAGTATAAAAACCATTGGGTATACGGATAGTCCTTTTAACGGTAGATAGTACCAATGTGCGTATGTATGTGCGTGTGTGTGTTTTCAATGAATTTATGATCCACACAAGGTGAACTGTTGAGCATGTTGGGATGGGGCCCACAGCAGTGCTTTATTTCCTTGTTTACTTTACACCAGTCATCTGTGTTCTTCTATCTCACATTAGGGGGGTTACTCATAAAAATTTGATAGCATCTTAAATTAACCATCTGCTGTTCCTTTTCCCTTTATCATATTTGATCATGCCAGGAAGTTTAAGCTTCTTAGCAAACACATCTGATTGAATCTTTTAATGGATAGAAGCCATGGTGTGGAGTTAGTAAATTAGTTTAACTGTGTAATTATATCAGAAATATTGCACTCGCCTCCCACTATAAAAAGCCTAATGAGGCATCAAGAGAAAATATTGCTGAGTAACAAGATACTCTGTGTTCTGTACCAGCAACCACTGAGCATTGCTATTGTGCCCTTGAGCACTGCACTTAACACATAACTCCTCATTGCTGTTACATGACACCCCTGTTTCCCCAACCTCACTTCCCCCAAGGCACGATGGAATAGAAAAATCAGCTCTCATTGTTTCACTAGCTTCGAGATCGGCATGGACCTCTGTGACTGGCTTGTTACCTCAAATGATGCTGACCTTATATAGGTTAGACTGACCCGAAGCACTCTAATGCTGACGTCCATTAGACTGACTGTCAGTTTGTTGTCAGATTACTGTAATGAAAACCTGTCAATATTTTACAACAAGCTGGCTGTAATTTACCTAATGTGAAGGTGCACACAGTGGACAGATATATTAAACAAACAGAAACTGTTTTGTGATACTGAGAAGAATTACAGAACAAAAATGACTATTATTCATAGTTTTTTTACCATAATAAAGTAGTAGAGAAAGTGTGTTGTCTAGTAATGTGCTAACTAGTGTAATATAGTACACATGTAAAAAATGTACAATTTAGTAAAAATCACATGAATTGTGAGGTCGTATGAATTAACCACCTCGTAAAATATGTACGAATTGCCGTGAGACTGGGCTGGCTTTTCAGCAAAAGCAGTCGACCATCAAAAATATGATGATGTTGGAGATTTCTTGTTAATACTCCAACATCATTATGTAATATTCTTATTAAATATTCTAATTAACAAGGTGATTAAAACGAATATTCAAAGCAACTGCTAGAGAAAATGCACAATTGTGTAACTGAACTTTTAACTCTAGTTGCTGTGACAGCCAGCCCCAGTCTCTATTGTACAGCGCATAGAGACCGAAGACCCATTTATCGCTTTCCTATTTCTTACATTTTATCACTGCTTGACACTATTTCTCGGATGCACTTCTAAATAAAGCCTCTCATGAATAAAATACATTACCTTCAAACATGTTAAATAATTAACATTTCACTTATATCAGGTGATCTGTCACTCTACATGCCAAGAGTCTCTCGCACTTTCTCCGGCTTGATTTACTGCTCTATAGTTCACTGGATATGTCACAAACTGTAAATGTGTTTGTGCCCAAGAAAAAAAATAAAAAATAAAAAAATAATAATAATTAGTATTATAATGAAAAATATTAAACAATATGTATGCACATTTTTATTAGTATACTGTTATGTGAGGTTGATAATTTGGCCTGTTGGTATTAACTGTACTTATCATGCTAGCACATTAACACCTTGCTGCGGCTCTGTTGACCATCTGTGAGATTTTCAGAGTATGTTGTGAATTCAGTGAGCATGAAATAGATTAATATTTAAAGAACATTTTATGGGCTTGCCTCCACCAGTGTATGTATGCCGCTAATGCTGTACACATTAAAGAAAGAAAGAAGGAAAAAGATTTCTAGCTTTGTAATATGTTGCATGGATAAAATATTTGATGTCACCTAGGTTTATTTTGCCCAATGTTTAATTCATATGTTACTGTTATCATGATGCAGACTTAAGAGTTTCAAATATTTTTAAAAGAAGCCCCTTATGCTCACTGAAGCTGCATTTGATATTTGATCAAAAATAATTAGAACAATTGTATTGTGAAATATTATTACAGTAAAAAGAATATATATATATATATATATATATATATATTTGATGCTCAAATAAGCATATTAGACTTTTATATTTGGTAGAAATGGTGAAAAATTAATTAGAATTTTTTATAAATATTATATAACATTACAAATCGACCAATGTCTCCTTGCTGAATAAAAAGTATACATTTCTTAAAAAAAAGGTCTACATAGGGATAGATGCTATTTACACTTCATTGCTGAATAGCGATTAGATGCTAAACACTTTACACTAAACGAAATAGCTATCCGTTCTATTAACACTACATTAAAAAAAGGATTTTTTTTCTGCTATTTATACAACTCATTGCAAATAGTAGCAATTATCTGCACCTTGGTATTGTAGTACATTATAAAACATAAACAATAATAACATATTGTGCTAATTTTAAATCAAATAATTAAATGTATTAACTGCCTATGCAATCCATTCATTTAACCTTTTTGATCATTTTCTTTTTTTATTGAAAATAAAAACCTATATAGAATATCAATATTCTATCCATGCAATACAAGCAATGTAGTGTGCTGTTGTATGCTGTTTGTGTGTTAAAAAAAAAGAAATCAAACTCACCAGGGCACAGTACATCTCAGGTGGGTCTCCACACGTAATGTTGGGTGGGTCCAGAGACACAGTCAGGTATTTGGTCATATCGGTGGCCTCAGGCTGGCAGGCCATGTAGTGCCAAGCCAGGCGGTCCTCCGCATAAACCTGGGACTTACAAACATCATAGTGCCCCCATGAGGCCGGGTAATGCTGTGTGGCATGACACCAACTCACCCACAGGGCCTGTATTACAAACACTAGCAGTAAGTACATGCTTGCGCCTGTCTTCTGATGCCTCATTAAATGGAGACTGATAGATAATAAGCAGGCAGAAAATGATGAGGCAATCCGCCTCTATGGTAACACTGAACTTTAAAGGGGAAAAAAAGCTGGCATCTGTGCCAGTTTTGACTCGGCTTCTTTAGGCTGCTCTAATTTCACTCATTTGTTTCTTTTTGTCTGATTGTGTTGCAGGGGCACTCAAACGTGTTTTGACAAAGCTGCGGTAAATGTGGGTCACCGGTGTGAAAGAATGATATTAATTCCTTCTTGAAGCCATTAGTGGAGGCCATTGCAGATCATCCACCTGTCCATCGCTGTTTCCTGTATGCTCTCTGCAGTCTGTAGGGGATAAGAACAAAAGAAGAGGAAAACAAGAACGTGTCAGCGAAGGAGCTCTCAGGACTGGTGTTATGCGAATAACGAGGGGCCCGCTGGAAAAGGTGAGGAGGTGCAGGTCAAGTGTTTTCTATAGCCGAGACTGACTTCATAGAGGAATTTTCTAAAAATACCTGCTTATTACGGAAGACAAATAGCCAAACATCCCTGTAGGCACAAACAGGCCGTGTAAGTCTGCACATCATACCACAGTGCACCCCTCAAACGTCTCTCAGCAATTTGAGATTTCAAGGATTCTGTTCTTGTGTGAGGCAAGCAGTGGTGGAAAGAGGCCAATATTTTGTCTGGATATAGAAATGGTATGCGTACTTCATTTTTCATAGACCTTAATGGATTTCATAGACCTTTTAATGTCAGAGACAGATGCTCTTATTACTAGTGCTACACTGCAAACATTTTGTCAGGTGGCCCAAAATGTGCTTCACGCGATAACATAAAAGTAACTGGTAAGTAAAAATATTTAATTGGATCCATTTAATATGACTGAATCGACTGGGTCACAGCAGGTTATGGCAAATGAAAGCCATTTTTAAGGTTCAGGTCAGGCGTAACTAGCTGTGGGGCTATTCACCTAGAAAAGAAATTTCTGTCATCATTTACTCACCCTCATGACCAGGGGCTGTCAAGTTCCAAATGTGACAAAAAGCATCATAAAAGTTTCATCAAAGTGGTCTGATTCACGCACTGCATTTAAGTCTTCTGAAGTCATTCTAAAGCTTTGTGTCAGGAACTGAAGAGAAGGTAATAGGTATTCATAAAATATCCCACCTATCATAGCTTTCAAAATCTTTCTCTCTCTTTTTTTTTTTTGTAAATATTCACATTAAAATTAGGTACATTGAGATCATTTACAACACATAAGAAACGTTTGGCATTGTTGGCATTCATACTGGTCTGACACATTTTTACACAGTATGCATATACATTAATGAGGTTTGAAAGATGCACTGGGCGAACAGATTATCAATTAATAATATTTTTTTTTTATAAATGTCTGGCTTTTCCTTATGCAATTATCAAATGGTTTTTTAGAAGACTTGAAATATACCATGTACAGTAAGTAAAGGCCTGATCACATCAAGAATTACTACATAAAGTGATAAAGTGCTGTCAAACATCCCAAATAAATGTTTTTATTTACATAATATATTAATGTGTTCATACACAATAAGTATATGGCTGACAAATAAAAATTGGACTTTGTCCTATGGTGCGACAGAAAAAATGTAGGGAAAAAAACCCAAAAACATACATTCATACTCTCATTTTTAGAGATACTAGTAACGCTAGAGAGGTTGATCTTCAATATTAGAGTCTTTTCGTTTTTTTAAATGACAGTTTTCTGTCACACCATAGGACACATTAATATGTCAACTACCCATACATCTCCTCTCTTCCTCCAGACTCTGGGACCCTGATTTCCAAAGGAAATGCAACATTTACTTTCATCAAAGAACATAGTTTTGGACCCCTCAGCAGCAGTCCAGTCTTTTTTTGTCTTTAGCCCAAGTGAGACAGACGCTGTCTGTTGTTCAAGAGTGGCTTGATATAAGGAATGCGAAGCTGAAACCCATGTCTTGCATACGTCTGCGTAGTGGTTCTTGAAACACTGACTCCAGCTGCAGTCCACTCTTTGTGAATCACCCCCACATTTTTGTTCCACATTTTCTCTCCAGGGTTCGGTTATCCCTATTGCTTGTACACTTTTTTTCCTTCCCTTTCGCCTCTCTGTTAATCTGCTTGGACACAGAGCTCTGTGAACAGCCAGCCTCTTTTGCAATGACCGTTTGTGTCTTGCCCTCCTTGTGCAAGGTCTTTTGGACAACTGTCAAATCAGCAGTCTTCCCCATGATTGTGTAGCCTACAGAACTAGACTAAGGCCTCGTTTACACTGTCAGTTAAATGTGACCAAATTCAGATTTTTTGCACATATGTGACCCCGATCAGATCTGTTCCATGACGGTGTAAACAGGAAAAAAATATTCATGCATTCAGATATTTTGAGATTGGTTTCAAGCCTCGTTCATACGTGGAAATAAATCAGATATAAATTAGATTTTTGACAATGTGACTGTTGTGTAAACAGGCAGATCGGATTTGAGATACATTGAGTTAATATAGATTTTTTTTTCTCAAATCTGAGGTTTTCACAAAAGTTAGTTTATTAAGCCCTCGGCCAGTGGTTCCATTCGAAATAGTAATTAAACATTTGAAAGTTTCTTTATTTGCACATTTTCTGTTTGCTTTTATACACATAACACAGAATTGCAGTAGGTTATTTAAGTATTCATGCAAACATATTTCTCTGTTCTGTCTTCAGTGAATGCTTGGGGAGCTGATCGGGAAAAATATCTGATGTGTAACATTGGATACTTGCAAATAGCCGCGCAAATAGATCTGTATATCTAACAATAAAACAGGAATTCTCTCACTGCACTTTATTGAACTGCTTTTGTAAAAAAAAAAAAAGTTGATTTATTTCACTAATTCCATTCAACTTGTATAATGTAAGGTCAATCAACTCTACGTAGACTAACTCAGAGTTAAGCGTGTACACTGCGACTCTAAAAAGCCATTATCAATGGAGCGCAGATATTACGAGTCACCATGGCAACACCTGAAAAAAGAGGTTGGCATTTTTTTCTGCAGCTGAACTTGATGTGCTCATGCAAAGTTACAGCAAATATGAGCACATATTTAAGAATAATAAAAATTAAGTAATGTAATGTGTGACGTTTATTGACTTTTTTACAATCTAGTTACAGTACATGTACCTGTTGAAGGTCAGTGAGATTATTTGAAGCTAATATTAATATTATTTATTAATATTATTATAAGCTAATATTATTTTTTGTAGTAATATCAAAGGTAAAACTTAAAACTTTGTTATTGAATCTAATTGTAATGTAGGTGCAATCCTGCAGGTATTAAAAGAACATGTCAGCAGCTGAAAATGAAATTTAAAAATATAATTCAATCAGGCAAGGTTTGAGTTTGTTTTTTTTAACACATACAGTTCATACAGTGGCCTTCCTTACTCCACATCCCAGATACACAAAGCTTCCATTAGCAGAGAAATGTAAGAGCACGGCCACGATTGGCGATTATGATTATGGATATATAATTAATAGCAACGAAAAACTGTAACGCTCAAACAAAAATGTAATGTTATGTGGAAAAGACAAAAAACAAATCCACTCTGGGTCTCAAAATCCTTGCCCGTCATAAGATAGATAGAACTTTAGATAGATAGAACTTTATTAATCCCTCGGGAAGGTTCCTCTGGGAAATTTTTGATAAGTGTAATTCTCTTCGAATTAATACAGCCTCTTCATCTGTGGGATCCTCCAAAAAAGGACAATCCATTCTCCTAACTTTCTTCTTTGTGGGACTGAAATGTGGGCATTGAATGACTTAAAAAAGGGGAGGAGACTGACAGAAACTCAGGGTTTAGAGAATAAAACCTGCTCCCGACCAGGTTAGGTTCAGATCCCTTACCCTTATCTCAGGGTTAACAAACTCTGAGTTTTCACTTAACCTCCTTTCTGAAACGGACCCCTGATCTGCTTCCATAATCTCTCCAGACCACATGTTGTTGTGTGTGAAGGAGCATGTGCAGTGATGTTCCTGCGTCTGTTCTTTCACTGTCTTTGTGTTTTGGGTGCTTGACAGAGCTCTCTGCTCATGCTGTTCACCGTGACACTAAGAAGCACATTTCCCCTGTTGTGTTACATCCCAGATTGTTTTGACTTCTCAAGTGATGCCGAGTTCAGCCTCACCATCCTCCCCAGGCGACACGCCCCACAGGACCCAGCGGCCAATCACGAGCCAGGAGGGAGGGGCTCTCTCACAGTCACACATGAGGGTAGGCAGTGGGGTGGAGTCAGATCATGGAGGCGGGCTTTCCCCTTAGACTCACCCAGTGAACTAGCTTCCTTCAGGGCACCTCCGCTTTCCCAGAATGCACCTCCCCAAAACCCCTGCGAGTCCATACCAAAGTGAATCGCTAGGATGTTGTCGAGAGTCCTGACGGAAACACCAGTGAAAATGATTCATTCTCATTGTCGAAAAGCTTCTTACAAAACGGCTTCTGAATTTCCACCACTGTAGCTGAAACCTCAGCTCACCGCATACACGCTTGTGAAAACGTTTCTCTGTACAGGTAGCTACCTAAAGCCCTTATATGCAAAAGTGCAATTGTCTTGCATTAATTTCCATAGCGTTATGCACTAATTATCAGTCCTCTAATAATAAATGATAAGAGCCAATTTCAGTGATGATTTCAGTAGCTGATGAGACACTATTTCTAAAAGTGTACAATAATACTAACCATTACTGATGTGGCAATTCTTCATAACAATTTCAGTACCAAAGATAAAAAATAAGAGCTTTTGCAGATTCGTTTTTAACGGTTTACCTACTTTAAATATGAATCTTTTTTATATATTTGCAAACTAACAATAAATCAGGTGCATACAAACAAAGATCCACATTACAAGCAATCAACAAAAAGTGCTTTCAGTGTGAAATTTGTCCCAAGTGACTTTTTGTGCTACAAGCCAGCATGTTTATGATTACAATAATAGACTAAAAGAATATAAATTTATATTGAATCCTTTAGCAGATACTTTTACCCAAGGTGACATAAAAATAAGGACAATAAAAGTAATACGATAGCCAATATGAAAAAATATGATAGCAAATACCAGTTTGCGACATTAAGCAGCGTGACAGACCGTTACAGGATGACACCAGAAGCTTCACACACTCAGGGTTCAAATCTGCCGCAGTTGCCCTTACAGTAAATGTTGGGCTTAGGGTTAGGGGGGACGTTTGTGAAACTAAGGATTTACTGTGGCCCCACAACACCACCTCGTTGTGATTTAGCATTCCTCTTGTAAAACTATTCATACACCTTTTTAATTAGTAATCATATTACTTAATTTGTTTGAAATAAATGGTTAAAATAAGCTTTGAGGTAAAAAAAAAAAAGAACCTCTCTTTAGTCAAAGAGAAGAGCAGATAGAGTGATGGGACGTGTAGATAAACTTGTTTAAGTGTGGAGATGGGAGGGTGGAGGGTTGCTGGAAAGGAACCGAGGAAGGATACACCTCCTATCTTTGATAATTATTCTAATTACTGATTTACGTTAGGATGATTATCTGAAAACATCATAAAATTAAATTTATATGCATCTCCTCGATAGTACTTTGTAAAAAAAAATATGTTAAGAAGCATTTCAGTGTCTACAATAGCAGTTTGTAAGAGGCTCTTCAACGACTGAGGTCCTCACAGCCCATCTCGTTCATCCCTGCACTGCTCATTTCCTCTCGCCATCAACCGTTCTCATCGACTGAGCATGCGCCATGTTTCTGATTACTCTGTGTCCTGGAAAACATCCCTAGGTTACATATGCAAGCACAGTTCCTGATGGAAGGAGACAGTGTGTTAACAGCACTACAGTATGTGAATGCATGAGCGTGCTCTGAATCTGTAATCTGACGAGACATCACAGACAGGGTGGTGTAGTGACCAGGGAGCTTAAAGGGGTCATCAGAAGCAAAATGAGCTTTACATGTTGTTTGAACATAAATGTGTTGGAAATGTGTACACATCCACCCTTTAATGATAAAAACACACCCAGTGTTTTAAAAATCCTCAAATCAGGCTGTTGTGAGATTCCTGTCAGAATGACGTAGTTCTGCACAGGCCCCTCCCACAGTAGCTGATTGACAGGGCCTGAGTGAGCTGGTCCTCCATTGTGTGAAGAACATGTTTGAGTAAGAGATTGAGGAGTTTAGTCCAACTTGTGGAAGATGGGCATTCAGACCCATTTGAAAGCATGTGAGGAAGGACCATAGCATACAAACAACCGGTCAGACTTCCTTCACAGGGCAGCTCTGCGGACGTATAGAATGAAGCTTCGGCTAGTCTGGGTCTCTGCAGGAACTTTAGGCATGGAAAGAAAGAAGGGGACACTGCAAGTCTACAACTGTTTTCAGCGAAGTGACCGCTAAGAGGAAGATGTTTTCAATGTCAGCACTCGGTCTAAAACCTCCTCGAGGGTGGCGGAGCGGAGGAAATGTGTAACTAGGGGTGTTTCACCACAGAATGACCACCAAGAAAGGTAAGCAGCTATGACTGCGACATAAACCTTCAAAGTGCAGAGAAGAAGGCCTGCAAGAAGCACGAGTTATCACCTCCACGAGCTGCTCATACTGGGTGGACTGAGGTGATGAGTCTATCGTCTCATTGACGGTTTCAACATCGAACTCCTCAAGAGGACTATAGATCCAGGGGAAGAAACCCCAGGAAGGGATCTGGTGGCAGAGAAAGAAGAAAAGGAGTTATCCATCTCTGTTCCCTCCACCAGATCCGTCTGAGATCCCCTCGACCTCCACTTAGCCTCAGTAGACGCAGGGAACACTAGTGAAGTCTCCATTCACAGCGAGAGCTCCCAAACCAACAACACATAGACTGTGTGTATCCCTGCATGTCATGTAGTAACGTAACGTGATGTCAATTGCTGCTTGCTCTCTTCTTTACGTTTGTTTGTTTTTTGCCTTTGATTTAATTGCAACATGACAGACAACAGTGAATAGAACACACACACACACACACACACACACACAGAGCGCTTCATGATGACAGAAGCCATCCATGGAGTCTTCGGTGCTTCTGGAAGACACCGGCAGTCACAATCTAACAAGCAGAAAAATACACAACTTCAAAATGGGTTCCACAGGGTTCGCAGAACAGTTTGATAGGTCACACTCTCATCCTCGCTGGTGATCTGCGTACAGAAGTGCGTGGCTTTGGCTTCTTGCATTCAGATACGTTTGTTTTAATTTACTAATGTTTGAACACTGGTTATAAAAACAGCAATTAAGCAAAACTAATAAATGAATACTTAGAATTCCATTTCCTGTAAAACTAACCAAAGTTCAGCAGCAAGGGGTCGAGGAGGGTTCAAACTCACCTGTCTGTAGTTTACTAGTAATCCTCAGCAGCTTAATTAGCTGGTTCAGGTGTTTGATTACGGTTGGAGCAAACATTTGCAGGACAGTGGCTCTTAGGGACCAGGGTTAAGAAACCCTGCACTAATACGTACATCCTCCATTTGATGACATAAGCAGCATGCAGTCATCTTTCCCACAATTCCCGAGCAGGTTTCATCACCTGTGTGCACTCTCAGACGCCCCACAAAAAAACATTGTGTCTGTTGTTGCATGGCAGGTGTGTGCATGTCCTCCGTTCTCCCTTCAGCAGCTCAAACACCTGAATGTCTTTCTGTGTGTGTGTCTGGTTTATTAACACATGGAACTTCTCTGATTTGTTCCTATATTTGTACACCGTGGCATCACTCAGTTCTGTTTCTAATAGAGTTGTTTTGTTCATTAAAAGCATGATAAGTGTTGAACAGAACATCAACAGAACAACTCAAACGCTCCATTTTCTCAAGAAAAGCAGAAGTCATTTTGGAAAAAGCACTGAAGGAGGAAAACGCGTTTCAGCATAACAGGCCTTCGTCGGGGCTCAGAGGTTGCAGGTTTAACTAATGAAAAAATAGGACGCATCAAAAATATTAAATGATGTTCACTGTACTGTATGTTTATTAAAACACACCTGTATATTTATCTAGCTTAAATATTTGACTTTTGTTTGTTGTATTTTGTGATTGGTGGATGATTTTATCCATTTATATTTGTTGGCTGTTTGCCTGTTAGCCCTGATGAAGGCCTGTGAATAAAAAAGCTTTTTCAGTTACATTGTTTGTTCTGACCCTTGAGTGT
Organism: Enteromius unitaeniatus; assembly: GCA_032359435.1. Lineage (NCBI taxonomy): Eukaryota > Metazoa > Chordata > Actinopteri > Cypriniformes > Cyprinidae > Enteromius > Enteromius unitaeniatus. The sequence continues at coordinate 893,381 of JAUMHI010000022.1, forward strand.
TTGGAAGTGTTGTCCCAATCTAATGCTGTTTTTGGTGCGTTTGTTTGATTTCCTACGCACTTCGTGGATTGTGTGAAGCTGCACTGGAACTGTCAAAAAAACCTTTTGGGGAAAAAACACTGAAAGCATGATGTTTTACTTTCATTCAAATAAATGATAATGGTTTATTCTACAGTATGTGCATTAATGATGAGACTTTTTCCCAAGCACATTTCAATTGCATCCAAAATAAATGTTTTTGTTCATATTACACTCAACAAAAATATAAACGCAACACCTTTGTTTCTGCTCCGATTTTTCATGAGATGGACTTAAAGAT
>JAUMHI010000022.1:894773-916159 GCA_032359435.1 Enteromius unitaeniatus
AGTGAGAAAGAGATTGAACTTACTGCAGCCTTGCCAAATCAGAGGTCCCTGAATGTCATTGCCAGGATTCCAGAGGTGAAATAGTTTTCCTTTAAATTAGTATACAAACACCTGATATATTAACTAATTACTTTTTCCCCTGCTGTTCTAGATGACACTGTCAAGAATGGGTATTCCTCTCCCCTTCACCATTCCGATCAATCCAGATGGATCTCCTTCCATTCATATTGATGGAGACATTCTCTCCTGGATCCAGAAACATATCACTGAAGATTAAGGCATACAAACACATTTAACATTTTTTAGAAGAAAATGTTGAGCTCTTTTAATGTATATTTGATCTTTACAGTTTAATTGAAAACATCACCCCTGTTGTCATGTACATTATGTAATATAGTCCAATGCTAATAAATACCTTGCAAGTCAAAATGTGTGGTGATCTTTCATTTTACAATAACAATACAATAATATGCAATAGTTTTAACCAGTTTTGGGCAAATGGGATTGTCTTTTGTACTGCCCACTGTAGAGGCACCTTCATTTTTTAAATCAGCAAAATCCTGACAGGAAAATGGACAAGGGGACGTTCTGACATATTGCAAAATATTTGCAATGCATAAATGAAGATGACGTAAAGAAAACTTCTGATGACCTGGAATATGTCTCTGCCACAGCAGATCTATGGACTGCTCAGAATAAATCTGTCACACTCTGCTCAGTATGCTTAGCTTGGATCCACCAGTGATCCCAGCACAGTCACTACCTATCAGTCACCTCTGATGATTAATCACCTGAATCCCCTGAGTCTAATCACCTGCCCTGGTTAAAAGCTTCACTCACCAGAAGCTCAATGGTGGAGCTCAAGGTAACAGAGCTGGAACCTGCTTTTCTCTCACATATTTACCTGTTCCTCAGGAGTTGTGAAAGGTCCGGTTTAGCCCGGATTCTGCATGTATGGCTTTTCCGGCGCTTCTGTGAAAACACTTCAGTTCTTCCAACTTTGGTTTCTAATTTACTTTTTACTTTTACCTTGTTTAAATCTGACTCCAATTTTTAGATTCTCTGAGATTAAAATTATAATACTAAATTTAGGTGCCGATCTTGAATTGTTATCTTAATTTTAAGACCTGATTCTTCTAGATATGCTATACTTTCTGTTATCCGTTCCTTGTGGGACCTAAAGCCATCTGGGTCTGATGTCGGCCGAAGCGCCATTCCGTAAACACAACTCGCCAGTCTGATAATTGCTCAGAGATTGCAGGTTGATTAAAATCTTCTTTGACAGCCGCTAACTGCTTGCTTGTTTCAAAGAACATAGTTTACATAATCATTGTCTTACCCAATGTGTATCAGATATCAGAAATCAGGAGGTCTTCAGATAAAACGTGCCTAACTGCTCCATTTCTCTGCGCCCCAGTTTGCATATCCTGGCCATAATATTTATGCGTGCAAAAGCCTCCTCACACTCTACTAGATTTCAACAGTCTAGAATGAATCAAGAAATAACATTTAAAAGCAGAAAAGCAGATGGTCTTCCAGATCTTTCTCTCAGATTAGGAAGTGGATTTTATTTCCCAGTATTGCGAGAAATTCCTGAGTTTTGACTTCCTGAAGAGGTCAAAGCACCTATCCAATCCTTACAGTTGTAAGGTCTGCCTTTTACCCTGGCTGGATGCATGTCTCACCTTCCAGCGCTTCTGATAAATACTCCTTGGTTTTTCTAACTCTTCTTCCTAATTTGACTTTTACGTTTACCTTGTTTTAAATCTGACTCCAATTTTACGTTCTCTAAGATTAAAGTTATAATACCAAATTTGGGTGCTTGAATTTAGTTATCTTCATTTAGAGACTTGATTATTCTAGATATGCAAAATTTTCATTTGTCCGTTCGTTGGAGACCCGTTATGTTTAAGTCCGGCGTCCCGTCTTAAAATATAATGCCGTTAGTTCTAATAACTGCTCAGAGATTAGGGACAGTTATTACCTCTTTTGCCAGTCGCAAACTGCTTACTGAGTCGCAAAGAGATATTTTATAAAAGTCTAACCTAATTTGTCAATCATTAGCGACAAGCAGGAATTAAAGGTTTTAGAAAACGCACAAACGGCTTCATTCTCCGAGCCTCCAGTATGTCTTGTCCTAATCGATACATTTATACGCATAACGGCGTCCTGCCCAGGTTAATAATCACAAATGATTTCAACAGTCTAGAATGAATCAAGAAATAACATTTAATTTATTCGTCAGGTAAAATTATATCAAATCAATCACATAATCAAACAATGTGAAATCCAATTCAATTGCAATTTAGAAGAATGCATACTTTGATAAATCAAGAAATTATGCCATGCCAATTACATAATTTAAGAAATGAGAATTACATTCAGTTTCAATTTAAAAGAATGTATGATCTTATCAAATGCATACCTGACTGAGACACACGACAGAGTGCAGGAGTCCTGGAGACTCAGCTCCATAAACTCCTACATCCATGTGGAGTGGAGGTTTCTCTGGTTGCCGAGAAAAAACCTGATGCGCTGCTTTACTCTTTCACCTTAAATACCAGACCAACACCCACACAAACATTTAAACACAAAAGATCATTTGTTTGTAAGATCTTCCCGCAAACCCAAATCTGCACCTGTTTGACTTACCATCTGTCCCTTGGTGAAGGACACGCCTCTTGCAAACCCAAATCTATATTTTTCAATAATGTAGAAATAACTAAGTTTTCAATAATGTTTTAATAATATAAGTGCCTGCTGTGAAATTGAGACCATTGTACCACTCATCTTTGGACCTTTAAATTGACACCAAATATGACATTGAACAATATCTTCACAATATGACATTTTGAGTTTAGTGATTTTCCATGAAGACTCTTGGGGAGAAGAATGTGAGGTGGGAGGAAGGGGGCTCGGGGGGCCGTAAAGTGGGTGACTGTGTCAAGGGGGGTGACTGTTTTATTGTCTTTGAAGATCCCAGATTAGCTTTTATTGCTTGCCATCTGCAGGTGTGCAATAACTTTTTCTCAGTCCAGCTTTCCCGGAAGGATTACATTTCTTTTAGCCAATTTTTCAAATTTCTACACAGTTGCAATCGGGACAGCTGACTGCACTTGACACTAACCGCACTGAGCAAGTATATCCTTTGTATCCTGCCTGAAGTAAGCTTTTCAAGTCTATAATTACCTGTGATACTCAACTTACCTGAATCCACAGCACTGTGTGGAGTGTGAAAACGATCTGGAGATCGTTCACATATCATGATCTGGAAACACAGCTTGAAGTAAGCCCTGTAATATAAGTATCTTCACTTTGCACACTCACCTGTATTGTCCCTTCTGCACAGCACCTAGAGGAGTGAGGATACGATCTATAGATCGATACCTACCTGTGTGTAGTCCTACCAGGAGAACGACCAGCCTCAACCGAACCACATTGACCAGGGCGATCAGGAGATCGCTGCTTAAAGGACTTTATTGTTTCATTTACTCTGGCTTTCTCATTCTTAAGTTTCTGTTTTGCCTCATACTTATGATTGTAAATAAACTCCTATTTTGAACTTACCTGATTCTCTCTGTGCTGTGCTTGAGGTCACTAACAATAGTGCAAACTAGAAGTGCACAATATGACTTTTTTTGTGTTTTCATCATGGACAAGCTGCTTTTGAAGAAATATCACAGTATCATACTTTTTTTTTTCTTTTTTTTTCTGAACATGTACACCTGAAGCCCATGTAAAACAAAATAAAAAAAGCCTATCAACCAGAACCTGATTACTTAACTTATTTTTCATGCCTGACCAAGCAACTGTTTGGCTACCCACATTCTTCAAAATAACATTCAACAGCAGAAAGAAATTCATTCAGATTTAAAACTATAAAATAATTAAAATTTTCAGGTAAACTATTTATTTTGAGCAAGGATTTTGAGACCCAGAGTGGATGTTTTTGTTTTTTACCTTGTAACGGTGGTATTGTGTGGTTAAGCTATCCGGGATAATTGTCAATAATGTGCGTCAAGTAAATGAAAAGCTAATAAAAGCTTTCTGTATCGGGGATGTGGAGTAAGTAAGGCCATTGTATGCACTGTATGTATTTAAAAAAAAAAAAAACCTTGACATGCTCAAACCTTACCTGATTGAATTATATTTTTTTATTTAATTTTCAGCTGCTGCCACGTTCTTTTAATACCTGCAGGATTGCACCTACATGACAATTACAATTAGATTCAATAACAGTTTTAGTTTTACCTTTGATATTACTGCAAAAAATAAATAATTCACTGACCTTCAAAAGGAACATGTTCTGTAACTGTCACGATTGAGACACGGGAAGGCGTACGGATACATATGCAACAATGTTTATTGGAGACACACACAGAGTGGAACAGGCAGCAAGGTCGATAACGGCAGATGGGGATATCAGAGGCAACAGCAAGAGAATAAACAGAGTTTGTGGCAAATGGTCAGGCGATGAGGCAAACAGAGTCCAGAGGGGCGAGGCAAGAGCGAGAGTCCGAGAGCAGGCTTAGGTCCAGATCCAGGGAAGCAGAGAAACACAGGAGAACACTGGGAACATGGGAAAACATGGATGGCTTGACAACGGGGAAAACAGACGTACATCCAACATTGACGAGCGACTAACAAAAGGATATCTGAGGTATTTATTCATGTGACATAAGGAGGAGAAACAATGAAACAAGAGGGGCGGAGACATGAGTTCATTGATAATTAGTTTAACGGGTGAAGACAGACATAAAACAGTTTGCTGAAGCTGGAGTGCCATCAGCAGATTGGCATCTCCAGCTGAACATGACACACCCGGAGCAGTGGGCATCCAGTGCTGCGCCGCCCAGGGAGCAGTTGGGGGAACGGTGCTTTGCTTAAGGGTCTCACCTCAGTCGTGGTATTGAAGGTGGAGAGAGTGCTGGTTATTCACTCCCCCCAACCCACAATCCCTGCCGGACCTGGAACTCGAACCCACAACCTTTGAGTTACAAGTCCAACTCCCTATCCATTACTTTTTCAGGTCAAGTGATCGCCAACTTCACGTGAGATATCTCATTAACTCAAGAGCAAAGAAGTGACTGAGATATATTGGAGATCAGCTGGCGTTCAGCCGATCGCTTTTACTTTCAGGATGATCCGCACTCAGGTAGGTAAAGAAGTAGCTGAGTGATGACTCAAATGAAAGTACGGTTCATGTGACGCATTGATTCTTCATTCAACAATCACAAAGCTGGACAGAGCATTAGTTCCAGGGATACGTGAGTTCTAAAATCCATGAAGAGAGAGAGCATAAAGGTAGGTAAAAGGTTAGTTACCTTGAGCTCAGCCGTCATCTCTCTGGTGAGCGCAGCATTTATACAGCGTGCTCTATTTAAATCAGGTGTCACTAATCAGTACTCTAGTGGCTTACGATGACGGCTAGTTATTGATAGTTTCAACTGAGCACTTTTGCTTTATCATTAACTAAAGTCTCTTGTTAAGAAATTGTAGTTACTACAATGTTAACAGTGCATTAGTCATTTGTTAAAACATCAAAACATCATAAACAAGACTCCATCTTCAATATTTGTCCACTGATTATGATAAAACCTGGTTGCATATTATGGTAGCTCAGTTTGTGCTGATTACAGAATCACTTTAGCCATTTATATGTTTATAAGCAACTGAAAAAAACTGAAATTTCAGGGCATGTCAAAACTCCTGGCCCCCAAAAAACCCTCATACCCCAGAGGGTTAATTAATGTCAGGAGTGTAAGATAATCAATTGGCAATTTATGTTATTTTGAATAAAATACATTCATATTCAGTCACGTCTGAGGTTTATTTGTGTTCACATAGTTGCACTGAACAGGAACCATTAGGGCTTATTTTAGTCCAAAGGTGTGCATACTTGAAAAAGTATTTATATATTTAAGTTTACTTCATATTTCTTTTTTAAACAAATGTTATGCAGTAAGCTTATTGGCAACAGAAACAAATCAACTTGTGCCATATAGCGACGATATACTGTAGTTATTTGCACCATTAAGGATCAGTCTGCACCAGTATGAACTAGATATTTATAAATTAACTACTGTTGATGAGAAGTATTCTTTGTTTGGTCACACTTTTTAAAGGAGCAATTTTTAAAGTGTCGTTTGTCTCAGTGGACTCCTATTTTGCTCCTTATTATAGTTGTTAAGTTTAGGTATTCGATGTAGAGCATGTTCATGCAGTATATGTGCTTTATAAGCAATAATAAACAGGCAGTATGTTAATAAAAAGGTGTGCTAATAAGCAAGTAGTTCATATTGAGACTAATATTGGTTGTTGCTTTCTGGGTAGTGTACATGATGTTTGACTTGATGTTTGAAAAGTGTTGTCAGCGTTATGTGCAAATGGTACATGAATTTATTTCAATTTAATGTGAGGACGTATGACTCCTCATTTCAGAACACCAAATCTATATTTAGAGAGTCATTCACAGTATTAAAAATATTGAGGAAAAAAATGCAGCCCTAGTATAATTTCATCCATCTAGGTGATTCAGTTTTTTTTTTATTTAAAAGCATAATATTTGGACCTTCTGGAAACTATTTTGCAACTGTTCCCTTGTTCCCACCTTTAGTTGATTAGGGAAAAAAAAGTTTGTGGCTAGGCAGTCCACCATATGTGCACTGACAGTTAAGTTCACTGTGAGCATAATAAATTATAGAGCAAGGGACAGGGGTGTAGGTACAAGGCACAGTGTTGACGGCGATGTCAAAAAACATCAGTAAAAATGACAAGTCCAAGCATCTGACCTGCAACAGTGACACTTGAGCTTCTAATCGGAAGGTACAGCTCTTCCCTCTGTCCAACTCAGACAGACTCAGGACAGTTCAATTATTTATTGAATCCAATATGGCGCTCTCGTCTTATTATGAATTAAAAAAAATAATAATAATAAAAGGAGAAATAACTGTAATTAATAAATATATCAAATTTGGTAACACTTTGGAATAGGTCACGCTTGTTAACTACATTACATACAACTTTTCCCTCAAAAAAATATTGAACTAATAACTATTAAAAATTAATAGTATGTTTAGGTATTGATTGGGATTAGGGATGTAGAATACGGTCCTGTAGAATAAGGCATTAATATGTGCTTAATTAGCACTAATAAATGGCTAATATTCTAGCAATATACATGCTAATAAGCAACAACTCATTCACACCAAGCACGATAACAATAAAGATGACGATAAAATACAGTCCTAAAAATCATTCACAATGTTAAATAGCTTTGTACACACCACAACTATAACAATATAGCACAGAGAAACAATATCATTGGAATCATTTTTAGAATTACTTTTTTCTATCTGATGAATGATACAAGTACTGACAACCAATCAGAATTAATTGTGCTATCACACGCTTGAAAATTTAAAGCGGAAGACACACTTGAGCTTATAATAAACAGACAATATCCTTTAACTCTAAAATATAATTTAGTATTAAAATGTGCTCACTTAAAATGTAATGTTTACTGTTCAGTATTTATTATTAAAATCAAAAGTTGTAATTGTTAATAGTGTTTACAGCTCATTAATAAATACTGTAAGAAATTTACTATTTTATGTTAATGAGACCAACAAGTTACCATATACACATAAAAACTGTTTTATATACACAGTAAAATAGATAGTGAGAGAGAGAAACTAAGGTTACTCACTCTTCATATATCTGTATAATAAAGTTATTGTTTTCTATATTGTCATCAGACCAGAGTTGCCATGACGACAAAGTGGGATGGTGTGGTGAATGTCACCTTTGCTGTCTAAGCTCTCATGTCTGGATCTCAGGTCTGTGTGTGTGTATATGTCGAGCTCTTGAGTGTGTGTGACGGGGCGCGGAGGGTGGCCCCCTGGGCCCCTGCTGCCCTGACGGCCCTGCCACAGCTGCACTCAGGTGAAACCGACGTGGTGGTGGCAGCAGCATGAAAGCTCCAAAAAACAGAAAGAAAACATCAGAGACTGCACTCTGTTTCTCGGTAGCCAAATAGCCGATCTTATGTCTAGATGTAGTGCTGTAGTAAAAAACAACCAGAGCTCTCGGTAAGGCTAAAACTAGATGTGCTGAGTGCAATACAGTGTGAGCATGGCTCTTACAAGATGTTTGGAGGATGCAAACTTGACAAAGTCCAGTCTAGAACACTTTAATGCAGTAACACTTTATTTTACGGTCTCTTAAGTAGTTGCTTATTAGCATGCGTATTACTAGAATATTAGCCGTTTATTAGTAGTCATTAAGCACATATTAATACCTTATTCTACATGAACTTAATCTACATCCCTAATCCTACTCAATATCTACATTGAACAACTACCTTACCAACTATTAATAAACAGAAAATTGTGAATTTATTGAGGGAAAAGTCTTATGTTAGTAGTGGATAAGTGTTCCCTATTCTAAAGTGCTACCAATAATGCTTCTTTTTAAGAGAGAAACAAGCTGTCATTTCAATGCTGTTTGTATTTCCCCTAACAAATATATATGAATTAGATCTGCCTGCAAAAAAAATATATTCATGTCATCACAAAATGTGTAACGCTCAGACACAGCACTAGGAGGACAAGGTGAGTTCAAAGAAAGGGGTTTTATTTACACATATAGGATATTCAACAATGCAGTAACTCAAGGACTAGGCAGGCAAAAGAAATCAGCAATTCATTCTTTAAGTCACAAGCAGGCCTCCTAGTGAGCGATCTCCAGATTGCATATCCGGAAACTACACATTCAAACTCAGGCATTTCCTTTGGTAACTAAACATTCTTTAGCAATCTCCGGATCTCTTTCTCCAATATGGATCGGGTAACTTAGACAACCTCATAGGTAAGTATAACACAGTCCATTAATGATCTCCTGATCGCTTTCTCAATCCACTAGGTGCTGAGGATTCAAAGGAACAGTTGAGTATACAAGGTAGGCATAAACGTGGTTAGCTTACATCAGGTTGAATGCAGGGATATAAGTGCTCAGTGAGTTTCCAATTCAGTTAGCCATCCAGATCGCAAACTCTGAGGAACGGGTTAGTATTAGAGACATGACGAAGAGTTAGCCTTGTTACCTCAAGCTTCACCGTCAACTGACTGGTGAGAGTGTCTTTTATCTAGAGCAGGTAACTGGATTCGGGAACCGCACTCCTGGCCATTATCTAGGGGCTGGAATCGAGATCGGCACTCCTGGCCGAGACTCTGGGTCAGTGACAGGGATTGGCTCTCCTGGCCGTAAGCTAGGGGCTGGAATCAGGATCGGCACTCCTGGCCGAGACTCTGGGTCGGTGACTGGGATTGGCTCTCCTGGCCGTAATCTAGGGGCTGGAATCAGGATCGGCACTCCTGGCCATTATCTCGGGGCTGGAATCAGGATCGGCACTCCTGGCCATTATCTCGGGGCTGGGATCGGGATCGGCTCTCTCAGCCGAGACTCTGGAACTGGACTTGAGAACGGCACTCCTGGCCATAACTCTGAAACTGGACTAGGGAATGGTTCACCCACTTCCTCTATGGTAAATGAAGAACCGTCTAGCCATAAGGCCTGATCTATTAAGTGAATGAGAGAACATCATGAGTTTGTATAACCAACCCAATTTGCCAGACCCTCATCAATCCCCAGCCAGAACAAAGTTCTTAGGGTACTTTCACTCCAGGTCACACCTTAAGCATACTCAATGAATTCTTCCACGTATAGGTCAATAGGACGGTCATCCTGAGGGATCATCAGTGTTGCCCTGGAAACGGACACAAAACACCTGCCTCATCACAGGCTGACTGGCCATGGCTGAAACTCATTAGCTGCTGGCTACATAAGCGGCGGCCACCGTGACACTAGTGAGAAACCTCTCCAAGAGTAGCATGCCTGTAAATAAAAACCCACCCTCCGGGGCTTCACTGCACTCTGTTTGTCTTGTGATTCATCCACCTGGGACATTATTATTATTATTATTACAGTTATTGTATTTTAGGTGTTTTTTTGTTGTTGTTTTTTTGAGGTATACCAAATTATCTGAAGACATTTGTTGTAACAGCGTGTTTCATTGACATTATACATAGTTAGGAATCATCAAAACCTGCTCTCTACACTATTAAAGGCTATTGTTTGAGGGAATACATTTGTGTCACTTTTGATGTGAGGCAGGAAATAGATTATGCATCATCTTGGGCCCTTTGGGTGTGCTAGTCCATCTCAGCATTTGTTAAGGCAAGACCCTGTAGATCTGCTAGGTTATGTTCTGCAGTGTGTGGCCAGTATCTCTGACAGGTCATTATTGGCCATCATGCTGAGTGACGGACTGCAAGGTCCGAGCTTGCATTAATTTCTTTTGCCGTTATTGAGGAACTTTACTTATGTTTTTAGGTATAGTCTGCTTTACATCTTTTTTTATTATTTTATGTATCATTGTACTGCTTTTTGGAATGGAATAGTTCATAAAGAAATATACTCATTAATAATTCTCAAATTCTAAAGACAAACTGGAGAAGCACTTTGTGCAGAGGACAAAATCATGTAAAAAATGACAGTAGTTATAACTTGCATGCAACTTGTTTATTTAAATAATGTAATTTAAAGTTTGGAGTCAGCGTGAATGGCAATAAATGGATCTTCATCCTGGTTGCTGATTCTGAAGGAAGCATATCCATCCCCTCCAACCACCACCTCTTTCCCAGTACATCTGCCACTTTCCTTCTGCCCGGAGATCACATCACAGTAGGTGCCTCCTGGCAGGCCGGTGTTTAGGGTTTCGTTCAGCTCCCTAAAGCACAAGGAAAATGATCAATTTTATTCTTTTGATAAAAGAGACTGTAGGTAGGTTAACAACAAATACTATAGTAACCTGTTTTAAATACAGTTACGTCTCCCAATAGAAGTACAAACTAAAATGTTTTCTCATATTGTACCTTTCTTTAAAAATAGGTTCTTACCAGTCATCGTTGTTAATTACAAGGAACCCTTTACTACCGCGACTGAAGGAGATCTGGTTGCTTCCATTGTCCCACCAGTTAGAGAATTTCTGCCCATTTACAACATTACGGAAGGCCACCATGTTTCTGTGGAATAAGGTTTGCTTTTATTGTACATTCCCTTTAATATTTATAAATTCATAGGTGCAAAAGCTTGGAGTATGATTTCTCTTATTCATTAAAGCTGTTTGCTCAAAACATGTTATAAAATATTCTTACAATTTAAAATTAATGTTTTTAAATGCAGTACATTTAGCATGTGATGGCACAGCTTATTTTTAAATATTTGCCTTTTAATTTTGAAAAAAAAGTGAATTAATTTAATGCAACACTTGCTAAATAAAGGTATGCATTTTAAAATATTAATAATAATAATCTTATAGGCATGTATTTTTACAAGGCATTTTTTGCAGTGAAACTGTGAGATAGAACTTACTTGATTTGACGCCATCTGTGCTCGCAAACCCAGCCATCTCCACAGGTAGAGTCGGGGTTGATAGGAACAGGTTTTGTGGATCCATCACCATTGCTGGGGGGTCCTTGCCAGTCATTTTTGTCCTGAGTAATGATAAAGTGAGTAATTATTAAGAGAGATAGAGAGAGAGAGAGAAATTAAACCAGATTAACATTTGTTTTCTCACTTGACTAAACTCAATCATCTACCTGTCCATTCACGATGTTGCGGTCCCATCGGTAACTGGACATTAATCTGGTAAATCCATATGGATGGGCCAACATAAAGGCTACAGCCATTTTGTAAAGCCTTGAAAGAGAAGAATGAATACAAATAAAAGGAAACTTTATGTTTACATTTGCCAAGCAAATGCCATTTTGTTATTGAGAAAGTGAAGTTGCACCTGGCATCCCAGAATGTCACAATAGATGCACCTCCAGCACCATGTCCTCTCTGGTTATCATGGTTGTCCACAAACACCAAAGCTCTATCAGAAGCCATGAAGCCCCAGCCCTCACCCCAATTCCTGAAACAAAAACCAGCTCATCTCTCAGTTTTTGGTTGCAAGTAACGATGAATGTAAAAAATGACTAAACAAAGAACTAAACTAAACCCTTGGATAATGTTAACATATTTACGCAATATTTCAATCAGTATCAACTGCTTGTTCTGTTTTATATGTGTAAAATCCCTCCGCGCCAACAAAGATTACCGTTTGGCACCATCTTGTGACAAACACTGGACAACATAAGGTGCAATTTAATACTTGTAAATAACTAAAATACATCCGTTATTATATATTCATATGTAGATGTTATAAATTGTCTTACTAACGTTTGAATGTTAGTCAAGTGGTACTATATCGTTTTGCGGAAAGATGAAAATGTTAATTTAAAACAAATATGCCAATAAAATGTTTAAAATTCATATTCATGTCCATTTTTTTCCTTATGTGGCAAGTAGCCATATAATAAGCAGGATAATGCAGAGGCAGCCGGTAGTTATACAAGATACAAGACTGATCACACTGTCTGGGCTTATTTCTGCGATAACTACCGGCTGCCTCTACATTATCCCTTACTTAATTTTTTTTGTTATATCACAAATTGGCAGAGTAAGTAATTCAATCGCTCTATCTTAAAAACAGAGACCCTTTTCATTTCGGTGTTTCGAACAAATCAGTTGAGTGAATGATTCAATTGCTCAATCCTAAAAACAGTCACTTGTTTAATTTACGAATGAATGAGTGTTTTGAATGTATGGTCTGATTTTATGATGATTTGTTTACTCATAAAACAGTCACTTGTTTCGTTCCTACATGAACATCAGTGTTTTGAAAAAAAAAGTATATGAGGGTAAGTATATTTACTTACTTGACGTAGGATAGTTTTTCTCCATTCCATTTGCGGATGATATTGCCCAGCTTGGCACCATACTTGAACTCAGTCACCCTTCCAATTCCAGTGTATTCACCTGATGTAATGGGCTCCCCACCGAGATCAATAACCTAAAAAACTTACCTGGTAAGTCACTAAAACATATTTTGCTACCTTCTAATATTTCTTTCGGAAATTAATGAAAATACCTCTTGGAAGACAAAAGGTCTGGCACCAGATGGAAACCACTTTGTGTTCAGATTATTAAGACGGCCATAGACAGCAGAAAGATCACCGGGCCACATGTGTTTGCAGGCATCCACTCTGAATCCAGCCACTCCCATGTCAATCAGCTTGTTCATGTAGTCAGCCACCTTACCACGCACATAGTCCTTTTCCAGAGCCAAGTCCAGAAGACCAACCAGACGACAGTTTCTCACCTGCCATCATTACAGATTTTTTTATATACGATGTAAACAAAAGTCCACTCTGCACAATAGATCAATTACTGAAATTAACATTTTGATCAAATATCATCTCATACTTGATTGATATCCTGGTAGTTCTCAATGTTTCCACTGCCAGTGTTGCATTTGCCGTCATTGAAGTCCAAGTTGGAGAAAGGAACTGTAGGGAAATCCTTTCTGTTGGCATCGAAATATGAACCACAACTTGAGTGGGTACCGGATCCTCCTCCTGCTCCACACATGTGGTTGATGACTGCATCAACGTAAATGCTCACCTACAAAACAAACAAAAGTCTATTAATTTTACATAGGGGAAATAAAAATACACTAGTTATACTCTATTTGTCATTTATATTTACCCCAACATTGTTGCACCTAGTGATCATGTCTCTCAGCTCATTTTCATTTCCTGATCTTGAACACAGATTGTAACCGATTGGCTGATATCTCTGCCACCAAGGGTGCCATGGGTTTGTGACAACAATGCTCTCACTTGGAGGGGAGATCTGAAATGGGAAATGAATGTTATTTATTTTCATATATATATATATATATATATATATTCTTTCTCAAATAGCATATAAAATTATGAACTGCAAATGAAGTTCTTGCAGGCTTAACCAATGCTACATTTAAAAATACCTGAACTCCACCAAAGCCGTTTGGTCCGAGATAGCGCTCACACTCCGCTGCAATATCAGCCCAGCGCCACTCAAACAGGTGGACGATGGCTGTTTTTCCATCTTTGGTGTTTGGGTCAAACTGAGCAAGGCTCAGTCCGAACAGCGCTGCCAAAATTAAAAGCTTCATCCTTCCCTGGTTCAGAGAAAAATCTACAACACAATCTAGGCTCATGCTGAGTTTATATCCAAAATGGCATTTTTCCTTCGTCCAATCAGGGACTTTGAACAGGTGAAGAACACTGTCCATTTCCCATGCTACAAACTAAAAATACAGACCTACCCAAATAAACTTATCAGCATAAACATCAAGACATAAAACACAGTTAGATAACAAACACGCACACACAACTCTACTTACTCTAATGTTCACACTGACTTTTACTGTGAAGATGTGTTGAATCAACTTGTATGAGGTGCTAGATAAATAAAATTGCTGATTTAATGACAAAAAAAATACAGAAAAAGTGAAAAATCATTGAATCACCTGCTATATAATGAGGTAGAAAATATCAAGTCTTTTTTTCCTTCCCCAAAAATGAACTACTTAATCCTTATTGCTTACGATATACTACAAATAAATTAAATATTAATTAATTAATTATTATTAGATTAGTGTTAAAAAATAACGGTAAATCTGGGATGCAAAACGCAAGTAAAGTAGGGGGGAAATATGGTATTTTTCATTTATATGTACAGAATGTGTGTACAGGCATTTGTGGTTTAAGAGGACATTTTATGAAATTCAAAAAGTGCACACAGTTTCCTGTAAGGGGGAGGTTTAGGTGTAGGGTCAGTGTAGGGTAATACCATATCCAGTATACAGTACAGTACAGTATAAACACCATTACGCCTATGGAGAATCAAGTGTGTGTGTATGTGTGTGTGTGACTCCTATATTTCTCCTGATGCTGTATTATCACCTCCTCTGTTGCTGTATATTTAATTCAAGTAATTAAATAAAATGTTTGTGTTTCGTGTTTCATATTTATGGATTGTTCAAAAAACATACCGGTCTGTGTTTTCCTGACACACACTTGGGGGTTATTTTTTTCTTGGATGTTATAAGTTGCACTGAGTAAATACAGCTGGATAAAACTAAACTTTGTTCGTCTTCATTTCAGGATGCAAAGCAAGAAAGCAAATTATGAATGTTAACTATGATTATGATACACATTTCAAATGCTATATATTTTACATATTTACTTACTTGAATTTTTAAATAACTAAATAAGTAGAAAATGTAATAACTATAGAACAATAAATCAATACATGTATAAGTAAACTGCACTAACCCCATCCTAAGACTTCTATGGGTTTCCCTGAAGAAACTGAAGTGAACGTCATGTGACAGTTGACTGATGCCATTGGTCAAAACACTTTCAAACACAACATCTGGAGAGGCTTCACCAGAGAATATGGGTTTTCAGGTCAGCTCTCTCAGCTCCTCTTAGAAAAGTATGCTTTTCTCTAAGAAGGGAATGTTTAAGGTTCTTGAAAGGTCATTGATGGTCTTTACAATCAGGAATATTAAGATGTGCATTAATTGCTTCTATATTGGACATGGGAGATTTTTGCCCTCGCACCAGGTCTCAATTGATCACGCCTGTCTGAAAAAAATCTTTACCAAAATGTCATATTATTGATCGAAAATTACTGTATTACAAACAATTAGCATATTATTCATACAAATAATGTTCTTCTTTTCAGTAATAATGATAAAATGATGTAAAACAATATCAAATGCAAAACTACAGCAATGCAACAACATACTGTAAAAATGAAAGGTATATTATAAAATAGTTATTAAATATTAAACATTGTTGTAAATTTAAGTTATATTATCAATGTTGATCCAAGCAGAGACCATTATTGCAATAATTGTAAGTACTGTTGTTTATAACAACATTTTATTTATATACTGCAAGAAATATTAACTGTTTTTTTTTCTGTCATTGTCTCTATGTACTAGAAAAACAATTGGCAAGTGCATTATCTTTATTAATTTATGAATAAAGGTGAAACCATAATTCCAAAGAATATTTACATTATCATTATGATGAATGACATCTTGTGACATTATGACATTATCATAAAAGTCATCTCAACATTATTCAAGGTTTTTTAAGAGTGACTGCTATGAATCTGAATGTGGTGATTTGCAGCACGCATTCACAAATGACATTTATCTGAAAATGAAAACTAAGCATCTGAGAAAGCCCATCAGCGCCACCATGAGACAAGAGAAGCTATTACAGACCACATAACACGTCTTGAAGTAATCATAAGACGTATCAGAATATACTCACTGAACATACTTCCTTTGATTGCACAATTGTGAACTTTGAATTCAGTTCAAACTGATGAATGAGAGACTGCAATAAGCAAGTTAATGACTGGATGGCATCTGGATAAGGAAAATGTGTAAACAGCCGTTAGTTTGACATCATGCACAAACAGCAGCATTCATCAGTCAAGCGTTTGTTGTGAGAGGATAGTATTAACGTACAGATGTCATTAATCTTTACAAAATGAGTCCAAACCCTCAAAAAATACTTTTATGTTGTCCCAAAAGGCATGATAATTTACAACTTTAGTTAAGCGTCAGTGCATTCATCAACAGGGTACAGTGTTTAACGTTGCAGTTTATTGAGGATTAAATGATTTGAAGTAAATATGGCACACATTTTATTAAGATTTTGTTGAAAGGCTAACTCTTGAAAGGGTTCAAGGTTGTTGGTATGCTTGTTCAGTCTGACATTATGAGATAGAATATAAGATATATATGTTAGTATAAATGTGTGGCTGCAGACAGATGGTAAACCTTTGTATATAAAGAGGAATGTGCAGGAAAGGGGCTGAAGCGTGTTCTGGTGGATGGAAAGTTATCCACAAACGTACAGATGGAATTAATTTAATGATCTCGTTTTGTAGTAGTCAGCAGGAAACAGGGGCTTCAATGTTATGGAGGCAAGCAGAAAGAGGTAACTGAGGGAAACATTTGTCTTTTTCTCTCTTGTGTCTTGTCTAAAATTGTGAGTACACTACTGGAAATAGCCTGTGAAAGTTTGCGAAATGCAGAATGGCACAATTATGGCTTTCTTTATTGTATAGTGTTTCTCTTTCTCATTCAAATGGTCATTCAAAAGTGTGTGTATACTATATAAATTGGAAAGGGTCATTTTGCATAAACCGAAAATTCTTGTCAAAAGAAAGAACACATGAACTCTCTCTTCTTCATAGTTTTCTAGCTTCATAGCTTTTAAATGAAGCAAATATAGTAACAGTAATTATTTTCACACATAAAAAGCTGCTAATAAAGCAAAAATCTTTCAGTATATCACCTATAAAAACATGAAAGTACATGCTTTTTGTGTTTAATGAAACCAGCATAAATTCATACTACTTACTGATTGTGCTCATGGAAACATTTTAAACCATTTTCGTTTAGTACTAGTGTCCTTACAGATCTTATGTACATTGTACTGAGGTCACTTTTGTCAAAAACTGCTTAAAAACTGTAACCAAAATGTATAGCTCAAACCCAATGCATTCATATTTTGACAATAGACGTGTCCTGTTGGTTTTGAGTGGAAAGGGCGTCTGGTGTGAACAGAAGCTGACCAGATGATTCAGAGGCTAAGGAATTTATTTGTTTTTGATCATGGATACAGTTCACAGTATGTTCACAGTTTTGCCCCTTTTTGGTCCAACTTTCTGTCTTCGGCTGGCCCCATTCCCCTCAAACACACTGCCATAACAGTAGCCGAGACCGGTTTCTGTCAGAATCACGTCTTCTCAAGTATGGGACAAAAAGAGACTCACTTGGTACAGACAGCACAGCTTCACAGTCTTCAATCTCTCTGCTCTTTTAAACTGTGTGGTTAGCAGTACCTATAAATGTCTTTTCCAGTGGTTGTATTTGAGCGCACAACTCTTTTTAATTTCTGTTTTGCATCTTATCCCGCTCCCTCTTTTTGAGTTCTGCTGTCTTTTGAACTAAAATAGACAGTGTAGTTCAAAGAAAATCTATGTAAAATGCTGTGTATAAGGTCAATGAACCTTATTTCCTTAACTGGGCTTCTAAAAGTTAGTAGGAATTAGATTGCTAGAAATGTATTTTTAAATGGAAATTTTGATCACTCTGTGTCTTTTTTTCCAGGCATCCCGTGGCAGCATGATGAATGAATGGCCATCAAAGTAGGAATATTGATCTTGCGTGATCTGGCACTAGCATGAAGGTCGCAGTCAGTCAGAGGCATGATAGGGCTGCCATCAAATGGTCATCTGAGGTAACCTGAACATATGTGGTAATTCACAGCCACAACTTCTGTGTAAACTCACAGAATTATGCTTTCAGTTTATCTGATGTTTAAAACGTAATCAATTATTTAGTAAACCCAATGTTTTTAAGTTGGGTTTATGTTTTCCTCTCTCAAACCAAAAGGAAAGATGACCATTCATAATTTTTTTTTTTTATGCATTTATTTCATTTTTCAGATTTAAGCATAATCCTTTTTATGCTTAAATGTTTATGTTGAAGGGTAAAGGGGAAATGCCAGTAACGTATGAAAAATAAATGATCAAGATATGTTATTGTCACGCCCTGGACTGTGTTTTGTTTATGTTTTCACTTCCCCATGTGCTCTGTCTTTGTTTGACCTAGTTTCTGCCTATTGTTGATTATGTTCAGGTGTGTCTTGTTTAATTAGCGTCATTGTCTTTGTGTTCAGTGTCAGATTGTCCGGTCATTGATGTTGTAATGATGTCTGTTGGTGTGGATACACTGCTTGCCTGTTTCTTTGCACTTGGATTATTGAAAGGATTAGTATCACAAGAGCTTTGTATCTGCCTCCTTGCTTCGCCACATGCAGATAATGACAGAATGACCAGACCATTAACAGTTTAAGTGAACTGTGTGTTACCCTAGCCCTTTTCGATTTCGTGTTTTTGTCAGTGTTTATTTTTCTGTTTTCCCTCATGGACACCCCATGCACTCCCGAATATCTCCTCCTCCTGCTGGAGCAGGGGGAGAGATTGCTCGAGAGCCATACAAAACTGTTTCTGCAGGTAGCTAATTACATCAGCTTTCCGGACAGCATGCTCTGTGCTTTCTACTGCAGAAGCCTGAGACCTGAGCCCAGAGCTCCGCTGTCCGAAGATGGCTCTCGAGCGGATTTTGCCGCCTTTGTGGAGTGGACACTGGCGAGGAATGGATCGTCAGTGCCACTCCCGTACCAGAGCCTAGCCCACCATCTCCCCGCAGTGCAGAGCCACATCCTGAGCCCACCGCTGATGCCACAGCAGAGCCCGGCGCAACCGATGAGCCATCGCCCACGGTAGCGACAGTGCTGAGGATCGCCTCTTAGCCTGAGCCTATGATGGCAGACCAGGTGCGAGAGCCTGAAAGTGAGCTTGCCACGGTGGAGATCGCCATGGACCGCAAGAGCGCAGAGGGAAGCTCCGTCGACTGCACCATGGCTGAGGGTGAGCTAAGTGATCTGGGCCTGTTCACCAAGGACACTGTTAACTGGAAGACTCCAGTTCCCACTCCTCAGGCCGACGCCTCGCAGGCTCCCTTCATTTCCAGGTCCTCCGGGTGCGCCCTCCTGTGCCTGCACCTAGCATGGAAAACAAAGATCCGCCCTCCCACCCATCCATGTCAATGCCACCCCTGTCATCAGCCAGCCCCATTTCTCACCCTCAGCCCACCATCTGTGTGCTGGTCTCGCCACTGGTCTGCCAGCTTCCATTGGTGTCATGGCTGAAAGATCCCTCCGCCCCGTCGGCTCCACCATGGCACCTAACTCCCTCCTCTCCACTGTGGCCCATCAGTCCACCAGCTCCGCCAGGCTCCATCATCCCTCCGGCTCCGCCTTGGTCTGTCGTTGATCATCCGCCGCCTCTGGACTCCATTCCTCCGGCTACACCTCGTCCCTCCGTCCTGCCAGCTCTGTCAGGCTCCTCCCTCCATCTGGCTCCGCCTCAGTCCGCTGTTGCTCTGGCTCCACTGCGGCCTTTCAGATCCTGTCTCCACGTCGGTCACCGGTGCCATCTGCTCCGCCTTGGCCCTCTGGATCCTCGTTGGCGACCTGAATCTTCGGCTCTTCGTCTCTGCTTCAGTCTCATCGGTGGCTCCTCACTCCATCGGCTCCTCCGTGGGTCAACATCTTGGCTGGGCTCTGGGTTCCACCGGATTCCTCCTGCTCCGGTTTCCTCCTGCTCCAGATACCTCCTGTTTCCTCCCTGGCTCCTCCCTCCATCATCACCACCCTGGTCTCTTTAATTAATGTTGTTTGATGTCCGTTGGTGTGGATACCCTGCTTGCCTGTTTCATTGCACTTGGATTATTAAAAGAATTAGTGTCACAAGACCTTTGTATCTGCTTCCGTGCTTCGCCACATGCAGAACATGACAGATAACATGTCTTGGCAAATTGTATCTTGCCAAATTGTTGTTTTTTAATTGAAATGTAGAGGAGAAATTTCATAAAAGGAAAATATATTTTAAAAATTAAACCTGTATGCATTTGTGTACCTACTTACTGTACCCATATTCAGTTCATTTGTGAGAACAAATTTGTAACTAGATGTGAGCTAAAACAATGACAAAGCCTTCTAAATCCTTATTTTGGGGACATCCTCATTTGCATATACATAAAAAAAACAGTATTGGACAAATAAAGTAAAACAAGTCTCTTTTTTTTTATTGTAAAGAAGCATAATGTTTACTGTTAGGTTAAGGTCAGGTTATAGCATATACTTGCTTTTATATAAAAGCAATTTCCTTATTTAAATGTTTGCATGTGTACCTGTTATTTTCTATATTATACGATGCTTGTGGGAACACTTGGTCCCTGTTTTGTAAAGGATACAAGGTATACATTCACACAAATCCCAAACATGTATTCGTTTATCGTCGTGTATTCGTTTTAGGCTGAACCAAAGCGCATCTCATAGCAGGGGTCTGTTCTTCATACCTTGCTAACTCAGTTAGCTGGATTTGATTGTTGTGGATTTGTTTGATTTGTTTGATCTTGGATCGTTGGGTTCTTTAAAGCTCATCCTGGACTTGCTGTCATAGCAACAGGTCCATAAGCTTTAACCTGCTCGGTAGCAGTTTTATTTCATGTAAACAGGATTTAGGCTGTGCTCCTGGCAGGTTATGATTGGTTGAAATGAATTAACCAACACCTTATTGGTTAAAGAGCACGACTGACGCGGACTGACTCACGTGGGAAAAAAAAGTAAAAAGTAAAAGTATTACGTTGATTCACACACGATATATATATATTAAAAAATATAATATCATTTTATTTAAATTTTTATAGTATATAAATATATATATATATATATATATATATATATATATAAAAATATAAATAAAATATAATGTCAAGGAAAAAACATGTA